>OX384030.1:40688589-40906089 GCA_947534325.1 Agonum fuliginosum | reverse complement strand
ACCTGCAGTACGTAAACAGGCACAACAGCGATTTACCACTGCATTCGTTGCTGCGTGACCGCATACTCGCTAAATATTGTTTGAATAATTTTTCTGCGTAGTGGGACTAAATTGGATTTATAAAATAACAAAAATGGAGGTAAATATAAATATTTAATTATTGACATACCTATACTTAACTAAAATATGTTTTTAAGAATACAACTAATAAAAGAAAATACTTCACTGAAGTGTCACCATCTACAAAAAAAATTCTACTAGAAAACAAAAAAAAGAAAAACCAATAAACCAATATAATATGCAGAAAAATATATTACTAAGAAAATTATTGATTGAATTACGGTATGTATTTATTTGTATTATCAAAATAAATATATATTTATATATGTTTCATTTTTAGAATAAGAAAAAGAAAATATTTTAAAGACAGGGAAAAATTAAAACGGGATATAGAATTTTACTATGACAAGCGAAACATAATTTCAATGTTAAGTAAATTATATTTATAAAATACAAAAGTAATTTACAGTTTAAAATTATAATTTTTAAAACAAATATAAAGATTGAATAAAGTTTATGGTAATTAATTAAAATTGAGTTTCTTTTATGCAAATAATACATTTTTATGAGGTGGGGTTCGGAGGAGAAGTAGGAGGAGGAAGAGCAGAGGGAATAAAAATAATTGAAATATATTGTACATAAGAATTTATTTATAAATATTTACAAAATAAAATGTTACAATTCAATTGTTGATTTTAAAATGTCCCCACGCATATGTATCTGTAGAATTGGGAATTAAACATCTTTTATCATCATTTGCAGATAAAGCATGTTTATTTTGAACTTGGGTGTAGATTATATGATCCTTCGACTTAAACAATGTTTGTTGAACGTAAGAAGAAGACGAAGATTCTTTTGAAAACAGTACATTTTTATAATCATTATGTGAAATTTGATTTTTTACAGCATAACCTTTAATTCCTTTCGCTTTTTTTATTGTCAACGAATCGTCTGTTAAAATAGAATACATTTTCGATCTTAAACCGATAAACTCGGAGATAATTTTACCACCCACTTCATCTTTGAATTTTCCTAGTATCGCTTTATTTTGAAGCGGTATAGAGTAAGGATTATTTTTCGGAAAATTGGACGTGTCAAAATTAGATGAATTCTCTTTCATATCTGCATAAATATCATCGACTGAAAATTCATAAATGAACGAGTCTGTGTCGGAATAGAGTAATTTAACTTTATCTCCATATACATTCTTAATGTATGAGTAATGAAAATCATACATGTGGTATTTTGCAAGTTCCAAAATACAAAAACCTAAATAGATTGGTTTATTGTATAAAATTTTTAATTTATTCATCTGAACAGCTACAAGATTCTCATCGAAAATGGCTACACTATGGAAATTTGGTTTTGATATGTAATGGGATGCTCCGTGTTTCTGACCAATATTTTCCCAATGTGTCAGTAATTTAACATCAACACGATTATCTATGTTTTCCATCGTTTTCCCGTATGCCGCGTTATTCTTAAGCTTAAAATAATCTTTTTCGAAATCATTAGTCGCTTTCATTCTCATATTATTATTGAGATCAATGTAACATTTCATCCAGTCCGACTGATTAAAACTTAAAACTCTATGCACTTTGGTTAATTTCAAACCATTTCGCAATACTTGCTGTAAATTTCTATAATGAATTATATATTTTGTTTTATTATTTAAATTTGTAATTAATTTTGTATTTTTTGAATTTGGTGGAGTAATATTTTCCGCGCAAAATGGTAAATCATTATGTTTATCGTGTAAATCGTTAGTATATTCTAAGTCTACTTCAAGTATGTATCCTGTTTTCGAGTTAGTCTCAATATTTAAAATTTGTAATTGTTGTATTTCATTTTCGGTTAACCATCGAAAGTTATCTGTTGGCAAATACATTGACATTGCGTGTCCATACAAATTATTCGCATCCCAATAAACTATATACTTCGATGGTAACGATGCGTCATACAAATTTGAAGTCATATATTTGTTATTTGCTCTTGAAAACCGGTTTGAACACTGAGAAATACCGCCACGGATTCCTTTCTTAATAAATTTTATCATGTCAATATCTGTAAGTAATTCTAATTTAATTTTTGTAGTTTTTAAAAGAGCATCCCAACTTAACCCGGGAGCTGTAAAGTAATTACAACAATCTAGTTTATAAATATTTATACATAAATTTCGAAAATTTTCAAAAATATCACTCAAGAGTAATACATCAGTTTTTAAGTAGATATTGGAATAATCACCTAACGTCTTACAATTAAATACATTCCAAACATTTTGCGCATGCTTATAATCTTCATCGGTTATACAACTGTTATTGAATGTATTATTGAAATATATTTTATCCGGCAATGTAGAAACAGTTAGTTTATTCATTGAATCCATGTACATATAGGGAAATACACCCTTTCGCGTTACAAGATCAAATTCTGTTGAATTTGGAAAATATTTTGAAGTATTTGTAAGTTGTTCTGGTTTCAAATTTCGGGCTAAACTATCAAGGGATTTGCTCATAAATCTATAGGAATCCAAAAATCTTAATTTTAAATAAATTTTCCTCCCATTATCCGCATTATCAACTAAAAGATGTTTAGTAAATGAAATATATTTTTCTTTATTTTTTGGTATAATGTCTATCGTTCCATTATCAAATGCTAAATTCCGGATAAATATATGACAATCATAATTTGTGAGATTATGTAAAAAGATAGGTATAAATTTGGCGATACTGAAATTTAAATTACATGCAGAATGAGCGGCACCCCTAAATATACCGGATAAATGACAGTGATCTCTAACACTGTCTGTTTTTTCTAATTGTTGCTCGCAAATATGACAAATTTGTGCGGAATCGTAGCATAATTGTTCACTTTCAGTTAAAGGTATCATCGGTTCTTCTTTTTTCAAATGATTATTATAAATATTTTTTATATCATTCGATAAATATTCAACAAATTTGGATGAGGCATCTTTACCGGTATATATTTTAAATTTACTTAATTCATCATTAAATGAACATTTAATAAAATATGCGAAGCTATACGGTTCATGTACATGAGTAATATTTGTGAATGGATATTCAGTTGACGGTAAACAAGATGCATAAGGGATTTGTAAAGATTCAAAGTCGGCGTAAACGACAAACGGTACTTTTAATTTTCGTTCAAAATGACTAAATTTTAGAGTATTTTCATTTTCATTTGGTAAATATGTTACAATTTGACCACAATCATAATTCTGATGTTCAATTAATTGTTTTTCAGCTGGGAAAAAAATTAAGCAGCCATCACATATCCATTTTTTATACTTAGTTTTGTTAATTTGACTGTTAATTAGGCGTGATAAATTTTTAATCCAAACATAATGATAATTTTCATTGTCTCCAAGATAAAGTAAATTCACATGATTTAGTTTTTTATTTTTTGTGTGATATAAAGGTCCAACAACATTATGTTTTTTACTTTTAAAATCAATCTCAAGGCTAAATACATTTACTGATATATTATTTAATTCTTCAAATTGTGCTATATCTTTAATTTGTACAGGAAAGTTTAAACCAGTAAAATTTAATGAATTTATATATGGAATATATTTTGATACCCGTTCTGCATTATGAGTTTGTGGAAATAACGCCGAAAGGATAGCCCATTGGAAACATCTGTTGTCGTCTACGTTTCTAATGTTTAAACACGCCTTTTTGTTGACTATATCAGTTGGTAATTGGATGTAAGATGACGCCAAGAGAGGACTATATTTATTAATATTTAATTCCAAATGTTCAACTTTTACTAATGACCAACCGGAACCCTTTTCCTGAATTAAATATTAAAAAATTATATATCAATCAAATAACAATAAGAAAAAAATTACTTACTTGAAATTCACAACTAGCTGCTTCAATTTGCGATGAAAAGTTATCATAAAATTCTGACAGATCCGTAGAATTGGTAGTTTCTTGAAATCTTGTGTTGAATGATTTAATTTCGTTAGTGTCATTTTTTGGTAAAGTATATAAACAAAATAATTCAAGGTTTGTTTTTATTGAAAGATGAATTTCAAGCTGTTTTCTTATTAAATTACACACTAGATTTTTATAGTTTTTTAAAAATGTAATAATATCAGCTTTTAAAATTTCATTTTTAATTTTGAATGATATTATTCGATTTTTAAACGCTGTCTTAATAATTGAAACATTAGACGAGTCAGAATCAGTACAAGCTTTCGATTTATGTGCATTCGATTTTAAATGCGAGTTGAATAAATTCTTTTTTACTTCAATTTTACAACAATCGCAAAAAACAAATTCATTTAAGTTATTTGATAACTTACGACGTTTAGAAGAATGCGTAATGTCATTATTAGTATTAGATGAACCCGGTTCACTTGTTTTCATACTGTGTATACTTGACAAATGTCTTTTTAACGAAAATGGACTACACTGCTTTCCACAAAATTCACAAATAATGATAGTTTTTTTGATACATCCATATTTAATATGTCGTTGTAAACTAGATTTTAACTTATAAATTTTACCACAGATATCGCATGGGAACATTTAAAAAATTATATTTCAAACAATCTTTATGTAAATATTTTCACAGCAAATTATTCTTATATTCAATACAACAAAATAAATGAGAATTTAGAAAATTTAGTCTTCTTTATCTTCTTCTGCACTATAAAATAAATAATAAATTATTATGGATTAAAAATTTAATAAAGTCAACTTACCTCGCCGTGAAATGGAGTTTAATAAATTTTTCGCCTTCTTTTGTTACATTTATAATGTAAGATCCAATTAGTTCATTTATTTGTTCTTGCGTTGCCGTTTGAAATCTTTGAGGTAAAAAAATCTCACATTCTTCTAAAATTAATACAACTCTTAGTCCATATTTAGTGTTGAGAAATTTACCATTTTTTATTAGGTACTTTCGACCTACTTCTAAATCAGAAACTTTTTTGTATTCAGCTCCCAAGCCCAGTTTATTTAATGCATTCAAAGCCATGTTTCTTTACTTACTGATATAAATAAATGACTTGAAGCGACTTTTTGTACTGTTTCAGATTTGCGTTTTTTTAAATTTTTTTTTCTTAAACAATATCGATTTAAAATGAACATTCGTTAATTAATGAAGTAATTAGGGAACTTTCATACCAATATATGAAAAATAAAGAGGTCTAAATGATTTTATTACGGATGTAATAAATTACTCACACTTAATCGATTAATTAAAATTTTAAGAAGAATAATATCCTGCAATTATTCCGTTTATTAGCAAAGGTGAAAGTAATTACAAAGTGAAATTAAGTCAGTGTCATTTTTGTATAAAACAGCTGGATTAAAACAGAAATTTTTAAATTATTTAAAATACAACCAAAGTGTGAGTACTGAATCTATTTTAATTAATTTCAACAATCTTTGTGTAAGTAATCAAATTTTAATATCATATATTTACAAGCATACTAATTGTTTGATAAAAATAATTCTAGTATAAGTTTTTATTTTTTATAGGGACAATGAATTATTTACCGGATTCATTAGAAGATCTGGCTATGAATCAAGTTAATAAATTAGTGAAATTTTATGTTGACTTAGATAAATTGTGTCTACCCAAAACTCTTATTAAAAAGATGAAGTTGACATGGAAAGATAACTTTTTTAAGCCTACTAACAAAGAGCAGTATATAAATTTCGATTATAAAACAATTATTTTTGGGTATGTTAGAAGAAATGATTTTTTCGCGTTAATAAATTGCTCACAAGAAATTCCAGAATGTTGCTATGAGCGTAATCATATTATTCGCACCGTAATTTCTTTAAAATTGGATGTCATAGATGAAAAATTACGGTTATGTTTAAAATGTTTTATGGCATTTTTAACTGCAAGAAATAAACGTCCACATGTCTCATGGTTCTTCATAAATCAAGTATTAAAATATAAAGATCATGATATATTTAGAGATACGGAAATATTAGAAAGTGTATTTAAGAATTCTGACTATTGGTGTGATAATTGTGTGATTACACCTTTATTTCAAATATTAAATACAGAAGAATGCATTGATAATTACGTTTACCATGCTAGAAAACGGCCTCACTCCCCATATAATTATGATTCAAGTTCAGAGTTTGATTCTGATTCTGATTCTGATACAAGATTCAGATGGTTAACTTCAAGAATTATTTATGATGCGCAACAATTACTATATTGTGTTTAATGGATAAATTATTAAAAATCATACTCACTAAAAAAAAAAAATTCTCATTAAACGTACCTACTACCTACAACAACATAAATCGTGTTAAGGTAGAAAATATACATTTATATTTTACTAGTTTTATTTAATTTTAAAATAATTTTTTTGTCATAAACTGATATGTTACATTTTCACTATTTTTACACATTTCACAAAATTTAATTAGTGGAGGTGCTCCGTCAAAATGAACTCTTTGTGCAGGTAAATTGTAGTGTTCCATGCAAGGTAATCTTTCTATAATGCTCATATTTACTTTAAATTTGCGTGGTAAGTGCACCCACATTTCTTGTAATTCCAATCCTTGAAACATATTCAATATATTTATAAATTGATCTTCACTTATACCTCCACATATGTACACCTTTGGTGCATATTTTTTAATAAAACCATGAAAATTATAGTTATTTTTCCAATTTAATATATATTCATTATAATACGATTCAGTTATAATTCCTAAATTATATGCTGTGGAGAGCAAATTAGTTGCAATCACTTTCTGAGCCATTATATGACTACTAAACTTATTGTATAAAACTAATTTATATATAGGAGTAAGGTGACGAATCAAAATCTTTCTTATTTTAACCAATGAAAATTTATTATATTTCAACCAATCAAATTTAACGAGTGAATTATATATAAACGTGTTGTAAAAGAGGAAATTGTAAGCGTTCGTCTTGCAAGTGGAAAAAACATACGTCAGCAGCGCTTTGAAGACGAAGAATTTATTAATTTCGATACAGAGTGCTATAATATAATACCAAAACATATTGTGAGTATTAAATTTGTAATCTCTTGTAAAGATTAATTTTTCTGTTTTTTTTTTTTTGTCTCAGATGGCTATGTCTCGAAAACGAAATTCTTCAAATGACAACGAATCAACTGCTTCAGATGTGTACTACAACAACTTCACAGATCTAGTTAAGAACAATGAAGTTCTTCATTCTTTGTATAAAGAGGATTGTCTTCTACTAGCTTCAAGTTATTCACTCAACAAGTTGAAAACAAAATGGATAACTGTAGGATTAAGCGCTATTAGGAAATATTCACCCGTTATAAAATTAAGTGCAAGTAAACCTGAAAATTCCGGAATTCAATTCACTTTAGACGAGTGGAATGAATTAATGGATTATAAAAATATAATATTAAATTACTTTGACTGTGGTGTTAATATGTTATATCAAAGTTTAAAAGGGGATCATGGTATAGTACTAAATAATATTAAGGGTAAAAAAATGTTAACTTTAACGTGGAATAGTAATGAGTTTACTATTGTTTTAGACACGCAATCTGTTCAATCTATTTTCCGAATAAATAATTTAATTTTATTCAAATTAGAGTTATTGAAAACATTACAGTTTAACGATTATTATGACGGAATCTTATCTCGTGTAAATGATTATTGTAAAATAAATAGTAAAATAAATAACTGTGAGACAGTAGAAAAATGTTTTGAAACTGTAATAGAAAACAATTTGAATATGAATGTATTAGCATTTAAGGAGTTTTTGTATTTGTATAAAGGAAAAAACGTGCAATTTTATAGTAATAATAAATCAAATTAAATATAAATCATTTTTTATTATTTATATATATCCCAATACAATTAAAATAAATTACAATGCAACTAAGTTTAACCATTTTTGTATTGTTAACACATTTCGCAATGCACAAGTGAATGGTGGAGAATGGTGGAAACATGATAAACTAATTATATTAGCATTTTTTAAGCTAGGGTACTGCACTAAATCAATTACATCAACAGATAATTTAAGTTTAGTTTTTAAATATTTTCTCTTTCTCTCTCCTTTTACATATATTTTTGATGCGTTCGATAAATCGTATGTGATATCTTCAAGTGTCTGTGCGTAATGGCTAGTACCAGAATCCCAGTATAATCCGTGATATTTATCTAATAACCATTGTGCCTCCTTTTGACGTGACTTACTTAAATTATTCCAATTATATGGTGCCTGAAGAATGTAATGTTGTAATTTTTCACCATTTCTCGACAGAATGGCAATTTCTTTTGGTATAAAGTCACCACCATTTGCGGTGAAACCTTGTATGTCCACTATGATCTCCATTGTGCAACTAAATCTTCTTTTATATTACACAAGCTTTTTAACTGAATTAGTTAATGAATTATATTCCACTATACGATCATGGATAATAAGACAGTAAGCAGTAGTTTTATTTGGGAAGTTTTCACTTGCTTCGAAATCAAGTCGAACATCTACGGGACCTGTTTTTAAAATGTCATTTTGCTTAGAACAGTCCAACACTATGAGAGGTGCTTTATTAATGAAATCTGTCTTGTTGAAAAGTGGTTGCGGCAGCGTGTCCTGATCATAATAAACTTTTTGAAACTGTGTGTACATATCGTACAGAACAGCGTAGTTATTATTTTTTATATTTAAGTTTAAATTTTCATATGGATAGTTTTCAGAATTTAGAAATAGTTTAACGTTAGAAATATTGCAGTGATCAAATTCACCAGCATTTTTCTCATCTTGATTTTTTCTATCTGTTTGAAATGCTAAAATTGTATATCGAGGTTTCTCAAACTGTGATGAAGTTTTAATGGTCCATGTTTGCATCTGGGAAGTGGGAAGAAGTGGAAACTCAAACAATGACCAAGATCGGAAAGGAATTTGAATTGTTTTGTTTTTTTCTTGCTTCTTCATAAAGGAAAGTCTTGCTTTATCACTAACAGACACATACGGCATACGCCAATATAATTTCGTAATATTCAATTTTAATTCTTCCGTTGTGACGTATGCATTTGTATCTACTTTTGATCTAATAAGTACAAGTTCTTGTTTAGCATTCATCATAACCTTTTTATAATCTTCTGCAAATCCGAGAATCATGTTTAAAGGTATTAATACATTAAATTGACCTTTGGTATTAACAATTAATGTCCCTCCACCCCAACCAGCATTTTCAAGTGTTTTTTTTTGTCCGTCATCCAATGAACAGTAACCTTTTATTGTTGAGGTTACTCCCACATTTTTGCATCTGTCAATCTCTATTCCATTTAATTCGTAACGTATTTCATCAAACAAATGAGAAATACCATTACTGATTATATATGATGCTGGAGCTGGTGGTGTCCCATCTTTTTTAAGTAATTCGCCCTCAATAACTATAGAACTTTGGCTGGGAAGAGTTAAAACATCCTGCTTTTGAATGGGAATTCTAATTTCGTCACTATTATTGAATGTTGTAGCAACATATGGTTGATGTGAGTGCACCTCTATACGTGTTATTAAATCGTCATATGTTATATCCTCATCAATATTTAAAATATTATTCATTTTCACTTCAGTTTATAACCTTGCACCTTAAGAAAATTTATATTATGAGTTTTCAACTTTGCGTTAGTTCGTACTCTAGATTTATTATATTTAACTGTTAACGATGCTTTTTTACTAAAATTAATTCCCATTTATTCGTTTCAAGTGTAACCTAACAGTGATAGTTTCTCCTCGAAAATCAATAATATCACCGTCTTGATCAACAATTTTCACAGTTACGTTATCGATCACTCTGACGCTCACTGGTAAATAAATGATATTTGATGGTACTTCAACTATTTTATACCCCGGCGCTGCGTGTGGAAAGAAAATATGAAGTATATGTTCACTAGAATTGTTTCGATATGATCCTGAAGAAATATTACAATTTATTTGAATACTATTTACTTTCATAATGTTTACAATTGAGTCTGATTCATGTAATTTATTTTCTTCGAGTGTTCGTTTACTAAATCCCAACAAAGATCCAATACTGTCTTCCTTTGTGAAGTCAATTTTGTTTGAACATGAAATTTCACACTTTAATGTATTAGGATTTGGTGTGAGAAGAAACTTTATTTTCGCCTTTTTATCTTGATGATTATGGTGATAATGTTCAGCATCAAAATCTGGGTCACCTATAACGGATCGTATATAATCACTTAAATCTTCAATATCGTAGGATCCAGGTGGAATTATTATAGATTTTAAATTATTATTTTCTTCATAATAGTATAACTTGTTTTTTCCATCAGTAACATTTGGAATTGAATTATATGATTGAAAATCAACAAACCCAATTACCCATTCCCCACCACCGCCAGTAGCAGCGTTATCGGTTAAATCTAGCGGTGGTGAATAATCGGCACTCAAGACCGACTCTCGTCCAGTGAGTGTAATTGTTAGTGACATTATGTTTTATTACTTTCGAGAAACTCTAAACACAAATGTCCACAGTTAAATGAATTAAATTTTTGATATCGATGGTAATTATATTTAATTTTAACTTTTCCACCGAAATAATTAATTAATTCAGATGGTGGACGTAAGTTCCCATAACTGTCAAAATATTGAACAATATTTCCACGTTTCTTATAACATACCCAATGTGTTCCAATATTGTTTTTACTGTCTAGATTAACAATTACAGATTCGTTTTGTAGAGGTCCAGATTTTGGTAAATTGTCACGCATATAAATGCCACGAAAATGTGGAATATTAGTAGCATACTTTTGTAAATCTACATCAGTCAATGCTCTTAATGGAAGTTTTTTTTTTTAATTTGTGGTTTAAGATACAATCCTAATCCTTTTCTGTGTATTCCTAAATATAATCCATCTCCTCGTTTTCCAAGCGCAATTGCTTCCATAGTTTTATTATGCCTCTGAGCCTCAAGTAAAATCTGTTTTGCGGATTTTGCATCGTTGACAGCTTTTGCTATTCCAGCCGCTCCTCCCGCCAAACCTCCAAGAGCAGACAAACCAGCAAACAAAGGAATAAGAAACGGTAAAAATCCACCTGTTTTTGGTATTGCAATAACCCGTGGTGATTCATATCGCTCATTTTTACGTTGTTGAACTCTTTTTCGGGCGGCATTTAAAGTTTCTGGAATTATCGCATTTAAATTACCTCTTCTTGTCGCCTTCAAAAACGCTCTCCTGGCACTCTCAATAGCATCACGAAGTACGCTTTTTTTATATTTAGTTCCCGGTGACTCCATCTTGATGTGTTATTGTCTGCAATACACACCTTATACTAATGTTAATATATATATGTGTAAAATATTTATCTACATCACACATGTTCAAGATGAAGTTTGAAAAGCAAGAATGTGCTATTCAAGTGCAAAATATTGAGGGTGATGTAAAAAGTATGAGTAAACATGGAATTCTCTTTCCTAATAATATACGCTGCATTATTAGTGGTCCTTCAAATTCTGGTAAAACAAATTTAATGATTTCATTAATTACAAATTCAAACGGTTTGCGATTTGAAAACGTTTATGTATATTCTAAATCATTATTTCAACCAAAATATGATATTTTACAAAAAATATTAACGTCTGTTCGAGGTATAAAATATTTCTCTTACGATGATATTTCTAATTTAATACCACTCAATGAAGTATTACCAAATTCAGTTTTTATATTCGATGATATTGCCACCAATCGACAAGAACATTTACGCAGTTACTTTTGTCAAGGGAGACATAAAGAGATTGATACATTTTGTCTCATACAAACATATGCACGAGTATGTAAACATCTTGTACGTGATAATGCAAATTTACTTATATTATTTAGACAAGATGAATTAAATCTAAAACATATTTTCCATGACTTTGTAAGTCCCGATTTATCATATGTTGATTTTAAAAATTTTTGTGCAAATTGTTGGATGGATAATTACGGATTTGTTGTAATTAATAAGGAATGTCAATTATTTGAGGGACGTTACCGAAAAGGTTTCGATCAAATTCTAAAAAGTATATAGATAGTAAACAAGTAAAATGAAACTTCATTATTATTTATAACATAATGAGTGAAACAAGTACGTTACTAAATATAATTAAAGCTAAAGAAAATATTAAAAATAAATTGTTAGATCTTAAGCGTGGAAAGCATGATACAGAACAATTATTAAGTGAAACTTTTAAACCGGTTATAGCGCCAATAACAAGTTTAAATGCATCATTAGAAAAATTACGATGGCCTACTAGTATTAAAACAGAGTCCGGTAATGTGTATAAGCAACAAGTATCAGATGATGATGATGTTGATAGTGATGGAGTTTTTGAAACACCTGTGAAAAAAATTAAAACGATTGAACCTGACAAGGGACGAAAATTATTATTCCTAAAAGATGAGGAAATTATTGAAACATCACCTACAGGCGTTCCACCAATACAAGAAATTAAAGAAACATTTCAATCAGCGCAGGAGCTAGAAAAATCTTCTCAAGACATTTTGGGAGATATTGCTGGAAAGTATATGGCACTGTATGCAATTGACAGTCCTGATCTTGATAATGTTTATGGAATTCGACTCGATCCAATTAGTAATAAGTTTATGATAGGTGATTCTGACGTTGAAATTGATAATAACGATCTAAATATTGGTGGTACGTGGTATGAAGGTACTCCGGGATTATATGAACTTTTAACATTAAAAGTACCAAATCCAAATGTGTACGACAAAAACGATAAAGCAAAATATTTGGAAATTGTACAAAATACGAATGCACATCGAAAATATCATAATAGACTGGGATCCATAATATTTCATAATGGTCAAAAGTATAAAGAAATCATACGAGATATAGTTCCACATGTACGTACAAGATCGGGGTCAAAAACGCAATCTAGCGGAGCAGGTTTTTCAGAGTTGAATGTGACAAACAAACGAACACAATATGTGTACTGGACCGATCCCAACAAACTTGTAGCAAGATTGAAACTATTAATAGCTTCGAAATTAGCCGGACACACGGGGCATGATGATGAAATTATTCGAATAGAAGAAGCATTACGAGAAGCACAAATTATAATATAAAATAAAGGAAAATAAATATTTAACTTTAGTACTAAGATGATTGTTGACAAGTTCGGAACTCATTTCATTAAAGGTATACAGAAACATATAAAGAGAAAAATAATAAAACATCTAAAGACTAAAATATTCTCACTTGAAGATAGTATACTTCAAGTAAAAGGTGTTCGTTTGTTGGGAAATCCCACTGTTGAAAATGACGCTGTTAATGTTAAATATCTTTCAAAATTTGTAGAGGAAAAAAAATCCGAATTAGTTAAGAAATATGAAGATTTAATTAATCAAAAAATATTTTTGTATGACGATAAAGTTGATGGAAAATTGTTAAAACAGCGTAGTTTACTAGTAATAAATTTAATTTTAAGTTTAGATGGTGATAAGTATAAATTTGAAAATGGAAATTCTGAGCATTTCTATACGTTTCCTTGTGACGGAACAATTAAAAATGTACAATATAATATACTGGAAATAGTAATTGAAAGTAAAATTAATGATAAATCCGTATCGTTAATAGGACAGAATATTTCAGTGAACGATAAGTTACTATTTCTTCCTATAAAAGGACGAAAAATAATAATTCCACCAAGAATTTCAGTGGAAATTATCCTGGAAACAAGTATAGTATGAGTAGTAAGAGAGGAATTGTAAACGAGTTGCATAGAGATGTACGAAAAAATTTTAAACGAAGACAAGTTGTGGTGAAGGGTTTAAACGATTTATTTCAAGCAGATCTAGTTGAAGTGATACCGTATGCAAAAGAAAATGAGGGATACAAATACATACTAACAGTTATTGATGTATTTTCAAAACGAGCGTGGGCTGTTCCAATTAAATCAAAATCAGGAAATGACGTTACACGCGCAATGAGTATTGTTTTTAAAGATGGAATAATTCCGAAAAATCTACATACTGATAATGGTAAAGAATTTTATAATAAAGAATTCCTAAATTTAATGAAAAAACATAAAATAAATCATTATTCAACGTATAGTGTCAAAAAGGCTAGCGTTGTAGAACGGTTTAATCGAACTTTAAAATCATTAATGTGGAAAAAGTTTAGTTACCAAGGATCGTATAAATGGATTAATATGTTGAATGATTTAATATTTAAATATAACAATACGAAACATAGAACAATTAATATGAAACCAGTGGATGTAAGTGAAAAACATGAGAAGAGATTATTAAATACTGTTTACAATCGCATTAAAAATGTTAAACCAGCGCGATACCAAATTGGGGATTATGTTCGAATCAGTAAATATAAATCGATATTTGATAAGGGCTACAATCCGTCCTGGACTACAGAAATATTTAAAATAATAAAAATACAATCTACATCCCCGATCACATACTTACTACAGGATGAAAATGGACAAGATATAGCTGGTGGGTTCTATGAGGATGAAATACAAGTGACAAAATATCCTAACGTATACCTTGTAGAAAAAATTTTACGTAAAGATAAGAATGGTTATCTTGTAAAATGGTTAGGTTTCTCCGATAAATTTAATTCGTACATTAAGAAAGAAGATTTGTTGTAATTACAAATAGTGTATAAAATGCAATTAAAATAAATTTATAAATAAATTCTTATGTACAATATATTTAAATTATTTTTATTCCTCCGCCTCCTCGTCCTGCACCTCATGTGTTATTTGCATAAACGAAACTCAAATTAATTAATTAGCATAAATTTTATTCAACCTTATGAGTATCAAGGCCAACACCTCGCAATTAGCAATCACCGACTGCAGCAGCAATTGCTGCTGAGCTAGGAGTTGTGAAATCCTACTACTACTTTTGTATAATCTCAATAAAGTATGCAAAATAAGTAATTGTTTTATATTATGTTTTATGTATTTTGAAATTGACATAATATATTTAATAAAATTATTTATTTAAAAGAACTTTTAATTTTTGCTTTATTCATAATATTTTTGCAACATGTATTAAAATTTTCTTATGTTCGATACTCAGGTGACCAAATATTAAGAAATAAAATTATGGAGAATGTGTTCTTCTCTAACAGTGAACTGTATCAGCCCAAAGCAATAATTATTGTTCTACACTTATTTACCCAATACCTGGGTTAGTCCGCTGCTGTTTCTATCTTTCACTTGTTGTCTTTTTCTACAACCTACGAAGGTCGTATTTCTAATACTTTGACGAATGGTGCTACAATGGTTGCGGATCAACGGGGGTTTTCCAATCTTTGGGGCAGAACATTTGAAACATAGTGTACGTACGGACGGACGGACGTACGGATGTATGTGTGTCGCATAACTCAAATACGGTTAGACGTAGAAAGTTGAAATTTTGTATTTAGGACTGTTATAGCATCTAGTTGTGCACCTCCTATTTTTGGTTTCAATATACAAACCGGAAGTAGTACTTTTTACAAATATTTCGATAAATATTTAATTTAAGACAAATTTTTTAATTTTAAATGAAAGATTATGTGATTATTACCTACAATCGGTATTCTATAAATATTTTTGTATCTGGTATCATTTAAGAATAATTAAAGTATATATTTATAATTTAGTATTTCGGTATCTTGTAGTCCATGATCGATTAACATTTGTTACTACGTAAAATTTAAATGATTATGACATGACAGTGACAATAGTAAAATATGCTTTATATCTTCTTCTGCAGTTTAAATAAAATGACTAAAATATATTTGTGAGTATAGTAGCAGTAGTAGTAGTACTTATATATTAGATCAGATTTTTTATATTATTCTACATTTTAGTTATTAAGAAAAGTATGAACAGTTTAATAGGCGTACAAGGAAGTCATGTGGTGTCCACGTCAGATTTTTTAATTGACATTCACTAATTTCAGAATAATTATTAGTAGTCCTTGAAAACAGTAAAATGTTTCTTGACAACTGTCAAAATTTATATAAACAAAGTTGTTTGCATATATGCAGATAAGAAATATTTATCGAGATTGAAATGGAAGAACCTCGAGAAATTGTACATTTCATCCATGGATACGGAAAAATATTATACTGTCGTTTTTGACAACGTCCTGTTGAACTTCGGTTGCGCACGCATGCATGGGCATTGGACTTTCGATTCAAGGAAGTGAGTACGATAGATATAAAGTAACATGTGGCGAGTGAGACGGCAAAACTGCTGCGCAGTACGCAGTAAGTGCGGTTAGTTGAAATTTGACATTTCTTATTTCAAATTTTTTAAATATAAGCGACGTTCACCCACGTGACATGACGTCACATGTCACGTGTTCTGAGGGCCCGCTGTCACGACTGTGATTGGTCATCGAAATTTGAGAGTTTTCTTAGGCGGCTTTTGAAACGTTTACATTTATGGGTCGATTTTGTTTACAAACCTGTAAATTTGTAAAATTGGAAATTTGTAGCTTACGGTTGATCTGTAAGTACCTACATGGCTTACAAATTTACAAATAGGGCAATTCTGTTCATTTGTCTGTAAAGCGCCAAGTTACAGACGTTATGTATTCAAGGTCACTCGTAATATCCTGCTTGGAGGTAACTTCATTCCAAAAAAATCTGACGTGGCCATCACACAACCTTCCGCCATATCTAGACTTTAAACAGAAATGTATACGTGCAATCCGGTGCCCATTTAAAATATACAAATAAAAATCTCAAATATTCAAACACAGAAATTTGCATCACCTGAATAAAAAGATTCATTCACAGGAAAACTCGCTGTGTTGAAGCCATCCTCCGTTCAATTACTACATTTAATATCTTACTTAGGACTTGTATAGCGCTAGTATGCCAACTTGTCACCCGTCTCACCTGTCAATATTTTTTACGCAGAAACAAAAATCAACCGATCATGGATTACAAGATATCAACGTTTTATTTGATAAATTTATTTTTTAAATTTTACTGCAGTTCTTTAATGCTACCAGATAAAGACAATTTTTTTATAACGTAAGTTGCAAATAACTTTTCCTCTTATTCTCATTACAAATAAATACTATATTTTTCCAAATTTATATACAATTTTGACAATTAACCTTTTCAATCTTCAAAAAATATCACTTCCGATGAAGATATTTGTACCAAAATCTAGGGAGCTCTTCCAATTTATATACAAATGTTAAATACCAAATATCAAAATTTTCGGGTAATTCGTATTTGAGTTATGCGACTAACAACCCTTGACCACACACACACACACACACACACACACATACACACACACATACACACAGACATCATCGTGAAACTATCAAAAATGAGTTGTAAGGACCCTAATTCGTGCTCATCCACTAAAAATTCACCACCCGATTTTTTGCATGATTCCAATACCTTCCTTTACAGGTAAGCGGAAGGTAAAAAATAATTAAAACGTCAAACATTATTAGATATGTCAACAAAAAGTGAAGACAGTCAAAACATGTTGAACAATACTTTAAATAATTTAGTCAACGAATTTGTCAATTATAAAACAGAAGATCTGAATTTGCAAAATAGAAAATTTTAATATAGCTAAGTACAAATACGAAAATCCAAATTTTTGTTTTGATGACTAATGTTCAAGGAGGTTTCTTTTTTAGCAATATTATAATTGACTTTAGGTATACAGTACATTATTATAATGTTTATTAATAATTAAAATTATGTTTGTGTTTTCTTAATGAAAAAATATATCATTAAATACAAGTGATAATAGTACATTATATTATAAGTGAGTGAAATAAGTCATTAACATGAGTGAGATGATTAACGCACGAGCGCGTAGCGCGAGTGTGATAATTCTCACGAATGTATAATGACATTTCACTCACGTGTGATATACGACGTTTTATCTTACAGTAGCAGCTTATTATATTAAACTAGAAATTGTCGGTTTTTTCAAGACATAAAATAAATAGATTTCTAGTTAAAACATCGGATACCTTTTTGTTAATAAAAGTATGTACCTAACAACCTAATCTATGCATTATAATAGTATATTATATTAAAATAAATAAAATTAATTTTAAAACTGACAGTACTGTGTATAATGAATCATTTTAGTCACTTGTGAATAAGAGTTATTTTTAGTCACTAAAAACAAATGCATAATGTACATCAATAGCCACTACTGTAAGATAAACTATTTTATACAATATTATTTCTTATGTAAACGTTTCAAAAGCCGCCTAAGAAAACTCTCAGATTTCGATGACCAATCACAGTCGTGACAGCGGGCCCTCAGAACACGTGACATGTTACGTCATATCACGTGGGTGAACGTCGCTTATAGGGGAAAAATTTTAATTATTCAATTTAATGACATTGCACAATTTGAACAATTTAGTATGCAACAGGCATGAAACAAATTAATAAAATCGTAAAAAAATTAATTTAAATTTTGACATTTGCACAAATCTGTCAAAATACGCGCGCATCACCAGGATTGGTCTATTTGACCTCACTTCCTTTTGCCACAAGCATGCGCACAGCGTACTGCGCACCAGCTTGCTTTCTCACTCAACACAATATGTTGCTTTGTATCTATTGCACTCACTCCTTCTGACAGGAAAGGTCAATTACTTAAATATTTTAAAAAATAGTAACCAAAGAAAATTAGAAAACAATATGTAACTAAATATTGACATAAAAAATTAAATTCTGTGAGTTATAGTCTATCCGTGATGTGGTGTATGTATGGGTTAAATTTTTTAGGTAGGGGAAAATTAATTGACGTCATAGATGTTCTCAACATCTCAACCAATCACTCATGATAAACAAGAATTATAAGTAAATTTAAACTTTAAATTAAGCTTTATGTAATAAAAAAATTAAATAGTCATAAATTTGCATGCCATTATCATTATAAATTACCTAAAAAATGAATTCTGATGACACTGGATTTGTTTCATATTTAATAACGAGTACCTTTTGTTGTTAATAATCTCAGCAGAATAAATAATAACACAGAAAACACAGAATATAGATATAAACATATATAATTAAAGGTTTTTATAAGCTTTTGACATTTTATTGAATCTATTTATGATTCAATATAACAACTGAACTATATAATTTATATATTTTATTATCAAGTTACAGTCAAAATAGTTGTCTTCATTAATACTTCCTTCCAACTTTTGCTGTACGAGTTCATTCATTTCTACAAACATTCATCAAATTTCGAAGCTTTTCAAATCGTACTCGATTTAATGATTTCGTCATTATATCTTGATTATACTTGATTTTCACCTTCTAAGTGTTGTACATTAAATACTCCATCCCAATATTTTTCTCGAATAAAGTAATATCGTACCTCTATGTGCTTTGAGCGTTTGTGAAACTATGGATTTTTAACTAGTTTTACTGCACTTGCATTATCGATATATAAAGTTGGTATATCGTCTAACTTAGTGACTTCATTGAGCATACGTGTCAGCCAAACAGCTTCTTTGGCCCCTTCACTCGCAGCAATAAATTCAGCTTCAGTAGTAGACAGAACTACAGCCCTCTGTTTCTGACTAAACCACGTTATTGCTCCTCCACCATATTTGCATATCATACCAGATGTTGATCGTTTTGTCTTCTCATCTCCAGAAAAATCAGCATCTGTATACCTCTAGCTTACTTGGTTTGTAGTTGGATTTATACAAAATTCCATAATCTTGTGTACCACGCAAATATTTAAAAATTCCAATCTGCTTTCGTTGGATTTTCCACCTTTTGTGCTACCTTTCCAACTGCAAAAGCAATGTCTGGCCTCGTTGCTGTTACTAAATACATGAGACTTCCTACAGCTTCTCTATATGGAATTCCAGTTACAGTATCCTGATCATTTGCAGATACAATATCTTCTCTAACAGCAGGAATAGCAACCTTATTTGCCTCATCCATTCTGAATCTTTCCGAAACTTTTCTGGTGTAATTACTTTGGTGTGTAAATATAGAGCCATCTTTATTTCTGCATATTTGAACTCCTAAAAAACAATAAAAAGAACCAGATTTAATTTTAAACTCACTTTTAAGTTCCGATATAAACTGATTTATATGTTGTTCATTATTTCCAGTCACCAGTCTGTAATATCTTAGCTATTTAATTTTGAATTCGCCACCTCATCTGGGGATTTTTGATAGAGAAGTTAGGTTGGCAAGGCCCAAAATAGTTAGTTAAAAATGTGCTTTTGTAATACAGGAATTTGTAACAATCGTGATGAATATAAAACATAATTTGAACTACCTCACACCCATGGGCGTCCACAGAGGGGGGCAAGGGGGGGCGCTTGCCCCCCCCTGGATAATTCCTTTTTTTACAATTATTTCAATACCTACATTTACTCATTACATGTTTCAGAATATAAATATAAAAATTTTAATTAGTGAGCTATGTATTGTATTTCTCTTGTGCTCCTAGTTTGCTTTATGCATTATGAGAGTAGTAAGTTATGATACAACTTATGTAGGATATGTAATACACTAGTATAAAAAATAAGTTCCGTCCGTCCGCGCAACTGTGGTGAGGCGAGCGGTCGTAAGTTGGAGAGCATACCAGAAAACATAAAAGTCTGGCGATTTACGAATCTTTATCTGTAAAAATTTTGCCCCCCCTTGCAAAAAATCTTGCGGACGCCCATGGTCACACCGCATAACATTACAAACTGGCGACGAGGATCAAAAACAACCAAATCAACGGAAAAAGAGAAAAACGAACCTCAAAAACCAACCACGTTTTTTTCTCTTCGAGCAACGAGCAACATGGAAGAGATACTCTTCAGACCAATTGAACCACTCGATGTTCACACGGACATGCCCAACATAGGCACCAGATGGACAAAATGGATTAGCAGGTTCGAGAACTACGTGGAAACCACCAACATTACAGCAGACAAAAGGAAGAAGGCAATGCTATTACACTGGATAGGTGAGCCAGCGTACGATATTTTTCAGTCTCTTCCTGAACCTATTACTGCTCCATCTACTCCATCCACTACCGGTCAAACACAAAGTCAAAGTACTCCCGTTAACGAGTACGAAAAAGCTAAAAAGAAATTCGCATCCTACTTCCTTCCAAAAGTAAACATAGAATTCGAGATCTTTAATTTCAGGCACACTAAACAAGAGTCAAACGAAACAATTGACCAGTTCTTTGCTCGTCTCCTCAAACTCAGCACCAATTGCGGATTCGCTGACAAAAACAAAGAAATCAAGTCGCAGATAATCCTCAACTGTAGCTCAACCAGCCTGCGACGCTTCGGACTCAGAGAACAACCGACGCTAGAAGACTTGATTGCGCATGGGAAAACTTTGGAAGCAACTAATCACCAGCTTACTGCAATCGAACAAAAGGAAACCCAAGAAGTTAACAAGGTAAGCTACCATAAAGCCCAGAGCTTTCAAAAAAAACAATGCGGCGAGACCCAGCAACTATAATAACAACACCAGCAGCAACAACTGCCAAAACAGACAATGCAGAAACTGCGGCAACGCCTGGCACTTAAACGGGAGGAAAACATGTCCAGCAGCAAACACAGTCTGTCACTCATATCACAAAACAGGTAATTTCGCCAAAATGTGTCTGTCTACCAAGAAAAATAACTCTAACAGTCAACAGGGTAACCCTGTACAAGCACGCAACCGGCGACATCAAGTCCATGCTCAAAATCAGGGCATCGAAAAAGATGAAAACTCGTCAGAAGGATCCAACTTCCGACTCGTTGTGAATTCTGTCACTCAAGCTCCGAAAACAACCTTCACGCTCAACAAATCGCAGGTGAATTTCACAATCGATACCGGTTCCACGGTAAACATAATCAACAACAGAATCTTCACCAGTATGGAAAACCCACCGATCGTTATCAAGTGTGCCAAAGATAAAATCTTTCCATACAATTCAAATCTTGCACTTCCAATAATCGGCAAGTTCAACGGGACATTCCAACATAACTCTAAACAAACACAGGCAGATGTGTACATAATCGATACTAATGCCGAAGCACTACTCTCGTACCAAACAGCACGTGACCTCGAGCTAATAAAAATCGCGAACGCCAACACACACACCAAGGTAGATCATCAACGCATAAAGGAAGATTTTCCCGAATTATTCCAAGGAATAGGCAAGCACGTAAAACAAACAGTAAAACTACACATTGATGACTCAGCTCAGCCCGTAGCTCAAAAACACCGTCGAATACCATTCCACCTACGAGAGCAAGTAGAACACGAACTTCAACGCCTAGAAGCTGCAGACATTATCGAAAAAGCAACCGGTCCCACCCCATGGGTATCACCAATTGTACTGGTATCGAAGCCGAGAGACCCAACAGCTCTCAGAATGTGCGTGGACATGCGAGTCGTCAATCGCGCTATCAAACGTGAACGCCACGTCACTCCAGCCATCGATGACATCTTTCTCGCTTTAAATGGTTCAAAGATGTTCAGCAAAGTCGATCTCAATGATGGCTATCATCAGCTACCATTAAAACTGGAATCTCGCGGAATCACTACCTTCTCAACACACGTTGGACTGTACAGGTATAAACGCCTCAATTTCGGAATAAACGCAGCCGCAGAAATCTTCCAAGATACAATACGGCAAACTTTGGACAACATATCCGGAGTAATCAATATTAGCGATGACATATTAATCTACGGGAAAACACAACAAGAACATGACGCAAACCTGAAAAAGGTGCTTAACAGACTTAAAGAAAACAACCTCACCATAAACGCCAAGAAGTGTCTTTTCAGCCAAGAAGAAATCGCGTTCTTCGGCTACATATTCTCAAAAGACGGCATCAAACCCGATCCCAAGAAAGTTGAATCGTTCAAAAGCCTTCAACCACCAACAAACTCATCAGAAGTGAGAAGTCTGCTGGGAATGCTAAACTACGTAGGAAAATTTCTGCCAAATCTCGCAAACTTCACCAAACCGTTACGTGAACTAATAATCAAGGACTCAAAATGGGAATGGAACGAACGGCACGACAAAGCATTCACACAACTGAAAAATCTCTTAAGTGACGCCAGCAAGCTAGCTTATTACGATACAAACAAAAGAACACACCTGTTCGTAGATGCCGGTCCCCACGGGCTAGGTGCAATCCTGTCCTAAGAATCGAATGATGGAAGCATAAGCGTAGTCGCTTACGGAAGTAAAGCTCTGAATGACATTGAAAAATGATACATCCAAATCGAAAGAGAAATGTTAGGGATCATTTTCATGTATATTTATTCGGTTCAAACTTCCAGCTTCACTCAGACCACAAACCACTCGTTAACATACTGAACAATCCAAAATCAACAACCAGCGCTCGCATAGAAAGACTCCTGTTACGAATACAACAATACAGCTTCACAGTAACTCATCAGAAAGGCGAAAACAATCCTTCTGATTATCTATCACGACACGGTCGCAATATATCACAAAAAATCAGCAAGAAAGTCGAAAATTATGTGAATTTTATAACAAGCAACAATATGCCGAAAGCCATGTCGGCAAAAGAAGTCAAAGAACAAACAACCACGGACAAAACTCTAGCACAAGTCATCAAAGCAGTAACAGAGAACAAAAAACTAAGTCAAGAACAAGAATTAGAGCCATACAGGAAAGTAATGCAAGAGCTCACAGTCAAACAAGGCTACTATTAAAAGGAACGAAAATCGTTCTACCAACATCTCTACAAAGTCGTGCCATAGAATTAATACATAAAGGACACCTAGAAATCGTGAAAACCAAACAACTGTTACGAAGCAAAGTCTGGTTCCCTAAACTAGACAAGATGGTAGAAGAAAAGGTAAAGTCACGCATCTATTGCCAAGCCGCAATAAACACGCACTACAGAGAACCACTGCAAATAACAGAGCCCGCTAAATATCCATTCGAATGCGTGGACACAGATTTCACAGGACCATTCCAAAATGGAAAATATCTGCTCATCATGGTCGACGAGTTTTCAAAATTTCCAATAATCGAAATCATATCTTCCACGAGTTTTGAAGCCGCCGAGAAAATCTATATGAAAACCTTTGCCATTTTCGGCATCCCCAAGCTACTCAAATCAGATAATGGTCTCCCGTTCCAAAGCAACGAATTCGCGACATTTTCAAATAAACTAGGTTTCAAACACCACAAAATCACACCCTACTGGCCAGAAGCCAATGGACAGGCGGAAAGAACAGTGAAGACCGTCAAGAAGAATCTCATGTGTAGCTTATTAGAAACCAACGACATGTTTGCACAACTGCAAATATTCCTGCTAAATTACCGCGCCACACCACATCCAACCACCGGAAAGTCACTTACAATTTAATGTTCGGGCGTGAAATAATTACAACCCTACCAAACATTGATATCCCGGCACAGGATTACTACAAGGAGATTATAGAAAAGGAACTGAATATCAAAAGAAAACGAAAACAGTACGCCGACGCGAAACGACATTCAAAGGAAACTGATTTCAAAATTGGAGACACAGTCTTGTGTAAACAACAAAGAAGAACCAAGCTTACTCCGCCATTCGATCCAATACCGTACACAATAATAAAAGTAAACGGTTCTCAAATCACTGCCAAAAGATCCAATAAAACCATAGTCCGAAATTCGTCACATTTCAAACGTATCCTCTCAGCTCTCCTCTCACGCTCACACCAAAAGACTGAATCTTATTGTAAATCACACGACGAAGACGCCCCCAATAGCAGAACCACTCCCAGGGCTTCACAAGTCGCAGAAGACGACGCATCATCAGATGGCCTACAATCCGAATCAGATTACCTACAATCCGAATCAGATGACCAACAATCCGAATCAGATGACCCACAATCTGTACCAGAAGGCTCTGCCATCGAAACGTCCGCAGAAGACGCCGTTGTCGATCAGCAGCGCCGTCCAACTCGTCAGCGCAGACTTCCTCTACGCCTCCAGGACTATTAAATCGAATGAACTCTCAAATAATCATTAAACTCATCATTGTTACTGTATCCGTTAACTTTATTTGTAGTAAGAGAGAGAATGTAATATCTTAGCTATTTAATTTTGAATTCGCCACCTAATCTGGGGATTTTTGATAGAGAAATTAGGTTGGCAACAGGCCCAAAATAGTTAGTTAAAAAATGTGCTTTTGTAATACAGGAATTTGTAACAATCGTGATGAATATAAAACATAATTTGAACTAGTGAATGTGAATAAATCAAAACCTCACACCACAGAACATTACACAGTCCAGCATCAACGTAAATAACAACCATTAATTTATGACAATCCTTTTCTCGAATAAATAAACATGGATCAGCACTTGCTGCCTTGAGCCCGCATCTCTTCAAAAACTTTACAAACCGAGTATTCCAGCACCTCGGTGCTTGTTTCAGACCATACAAACTCTTTTTTAATTTGCATACTCGACCTGATCCATCATTATATCCTTCTGGTTATTTAATATAGACTTCTTCCTCTAATTCTCCATAGAGAAATGCTGTTGTAACATCAAACTGTTGTAACTTGAGTCCTTCGCTAGCTGCAACACTTAGAATTGTTCGAACTGTATCAAATCTTGCTACAGGACTAAAGGTTTCTTCATAATCAATTCCTTCTTTTTGTACATAACCTTTTGCAACTAATCTGGCCTTATATCTATGAATACTACCATCTACCTTGGTTTTTACACGTAAAACCCAGCGACTATTTATGGCTTTCTTACCTTCCGGTAACGAAACCAATTCCCATGTTTCATTTTCAGACAAAGACGCCATTTCTTCATCCATTGCAATTTTCCAATGTTTCCAATTTTCTGACGTCATTGCTTCTGCATATGAATTTGGATCTCTTTCATCTGTAGCAGCCAACATGCTTAAATTACATGGTTTCTTGATCTGACTTCGATCACGTAAAGCATAGCGCTGCAAACTTTTATTGCAATTGTCTTCTGTTTCTTCTGTTGTCTCTATAATTTCTTCAATGATTTCTTCCTCCTGATCATTGATCTCTGACCGATGATCACTTTGAAAAGAAATTGGTAGATTTGTTTCAAAAGCATCATTTGACTGAACAATCATCTCTGGGGTGAATTCCACATCCCTGCTTAAAATTACTTTATTTAATGAAGGAATAAACAAGCGATAACCATCCTTGTTTCCGCAATAGCCAACAAAAATTGCTTTAACGCATTTCGGATCCAATTTTTTACGTCTTTCCTTTGGAACATGAACATAGCACTCAGAACCAAAGATTTTAAAATGACTTATATCAGATATAACTTTATTGTACCATAATTCATAAGGACATTTTTCACTTATACAAGTAGGTCCAGTGCGATTTAATATACCGGGCGTTTCCTGAAACAGGCGCACCCCCCAAAAAATTGCATTTTTAAGTCAATTACATTTATATTATAGGTTTATAAACTAAATTCAAAGGCGCATTAAACTATATAAATAATGAATTTTTATTACTTCCTGTTTAGTCGGAAGTGGCACCAACTTCCTTATTTTAAATGGAACACCCCGTATATTTTTTAAGATTTTGATTCTACATAAAATTCTGAATACAACCATGTATAATAAGCTACTTTTTCGTTGTAGATTTCTAAGTAAAATAATGATTAAAATATTACAGAGACAAATCGAATCATTCCTAGTTAGCTATGAAATAAATGATAAAAACAGAAATTATACGAAGAGTTTTACTATGTATTCAAGAAAATGCAGGCCATTTTGAAAATTTACTATAAATAAAATCATTGAATTGCAATTCCTTATTAAATTAGTTATTTTTGTTAATAAACTGACATTTTTACTGTCATAAAATCTGTATCTTATCATTTATTTCATAGCTAACTTGGAATGAATCGATAAGTTTCTGTAATATTTTAATTATTATTTTACTTAGAAATCTACAACGAAAAAGTAGCTTATTATACATGGTTGTATTCATAATTTTAAGTAGAATCAAAATCTTAAAAAATATACGGGGTGTTCCATTTAAAATAAGGAAGTTGATCTCACTTCCGGCTAAACAGGAAGTTATAAAAATTCATTAATTATGTAGTTTAATGCGCCTTTGAATGTAGTTTATAAATCTATAATATAAATGTAATTGACATAAAAATACAACTTTTTTGGGGGGTGCGCCTGTTTCAGGAAACGCCCGGTATATGCAGCTGTATTGACTGCCTCAGCCCACAACTTTTCGGTAAATTCTTTGCATGTAACATAGCCCTAGCACACTCAACAATAGTACGATTCTCACGTTCTGATGAATCATTTTGTTCAGGAGTATATGGCATAGTTATTCGAATAGTGATTCCCCGCTCTTCAAGAATTTTACGTACTTCGGTGTTATCAAATTCATTTCCTCCATCTGAAAGAAATTCTTTGACCTTATTACCTTCTAGATCTGCCTCTGCTAGAAACTGCTTCAATCTACAGGCCACTTCATTCTTGTGTTTCAAAATGAATACCCGACGAAACTTGGAAAAGTCATCTTTGAAGCATAAAAAATAAACTGCTCCACCCAGTGATTTTTCAGACATTGGACCACATATATCTGCACTTATTTTTTCATCTGCAACCTCTCCTCGATCTTTTCGTGTTTTGAAACTTTTTCTGTGTTGTTTACCCAACACACAACCTGCACAAAATTCATTTGAAACTGTTTTGACGTTAATGCCTCGTCGTTTCTATTCTTGTTGTACGTGCCTTTTATTTTGATGCCCTAATCGCTCGTGATATAATTGTAAATTATCTGTTGTAGCGGCTACAAATACTTTAACTGGAACGTCTGAAATCTTTGCACGCAGATTTAAAATCATTAAACCATTTATTAACTGACCTGTTAATAAAATTTCTCCATTTTTCTTGCATGTTGTTCCATTTACATTTGTACTCCACGTAAACCCTTTGTACAATGTTGTAGACTGCGAGAACAAGTTTGCACCAACCTCAGGTACATACCATACTTCCTCCATATGATTACTCATCCATTTACCCTTGACATTCATATCAACATTTATCACACCACAACCATATGCTTTCATTTTCGTACCATTTGCTACTTCAACTTCTTTTGGAATAGAAAATTCTTCATACGTAGCAAAATATTTACGATTAGCTGTCATATGCGCTGTTGTTCCACTATCAAGTATCCATTGATGACGATCTATCTTCTGTAAATTATTTGTAAAACATGAACAAACAAATGCTTTATTATTCTGTTCAATTGACTCGGAATGATCAGGAACAGTATTTGCAACAGCAACCTTGGAAAAATCTACATTAGGACAATCCTTTTTATAATGTCCCATCTTATTACACCTGTAACATTTAACATTGCTCATTTTAAATTTTACATTTTTGATCTGCTTTCTTTTGTTGCCAGTTTTGCAACAAATGCAGTAGATGAGTTTCCTTCAGCTGAATCATGAATCTCTATCATTCTTAAATGTTCTATCAATTTTTCAATTGATCTGTCAGTAAGCATAGTTGCTTCCCAAACCTGACGAAAATTGTTGTATTCAGGAGGTAATGTAGAAGTAATTCGCAACATAAGTAACTGTTCTGGCCATGGGCGTACCGGGGGGGGGGGGGGCAGGGAGGGGCAAGCCTGCGCCAAACCGCCAAAGTACTGTTGTATTTATGAAATTTTAGATGAAATAAAATTTATAAGTATTTCAAAAAATCTAAATGTTTATTCAGAGTCACGATTAAATCAGTTAACTTTTAAAAGGTCGCGCTACGCGCAATAGTGAGTTGTGGTGAGCTGTGCCGTCGCCGGCGCCGCGCTGACGATGACGGCCGACTGACTGCGAAAGCACACGACGAGTTGTAGCTTGTGCTTATTTGTATTTGTTGATTGTTCAGTTAAACATTATATACATAGTGCACTGAACTATATAAAATAACGGGAAAAACGATCACCACAAAGATGTACTTCCAGCATGGACCCCTTCATTTTGGATAAATTGGCTGCTCTGCTAACCCCATATTTAGTGTCTTTTTTTAAAATCTAGTGTCTTTCATTTTAGCGGTTGCCTGTATTGCTGATATAATGGCGGGAATTTTAAATAAAATACACTAAAATAAAACATAGTAAACCAAAAATGGATAAAACAAAAATACTGAAAAAGACGAACAAACCGAACGACAAAAATAAAAAATAAAAACTACTATCGACGACCCGACGTGACGTATCGTTACAGAAGTCACTAACTTTAGGCAACATAAAAAATAAAAGACACTAATTATGGGGTTAGCAGTGCTGCTAATACACCCAAAATGGAGGGCTCCATGGTGGAAGCACTTTTAATATGCATGTTTTGGAGATCATCTTTCCCGTTATTTTATATAGTTTAGTGTCATATTGAATGAATACTAAAAAATGGACATACGGACTAAACGGGCTTTGCATGCTCAGTGTACATAGAAAACTTGTAAATTTTAAACCGCTTTGCGGAAGATCCAAGAAAATTGCTTTTCAAATAAACTTAATACAGAATTATTGATACTAATTAGTTAATACCTAAAGTAATAAATACACATTTCTATTTATGTTGAATTATTTACAATAAATTACTGATTTGCCCCTCCCTAGACCAAAAGCTGGGTACGCCCATGGTTCTGGCAAACTGACTTTCAACTGTTTCTTCATTTCATCATTTAAATCATGAAAATTTCTTTGTAAAATAGAAATGTGCTCTAAAATTTGCATACCTTCCTTCTTTGCAGTAAAAAATTTCTCTGCCAATCTATCGAGTCGATGTCCTGAACTTTGTTCATAGATAGATAATAAACGTTGCCATACCTCATATGCTGACTCTACAACACCCAACATATTGTATACATTATCTGACAATCCATTTGTTATTAGCAATTGTGCATGTGCGTCGTTCTTTTCGAATGATTCAAGCGCTTTAAATAAATATAACGAAAATTTTAATTATTTTTTCATTTGCAAACAAACAGTTTTTTTGAAAAAATATTGACAGTTCGATGTTTATACGTTATCATAGATTATCTGTAATTTTTTTGAGAACGAAATTTATAGCCGAAAAACAGTTATCGGTAAACTACGATTTTACGTGAATTTCAACTCATGCCATCACACGGGCCAAGTGAGGCACGACGGCAGGGACGCACACAGAGCCGGATTCCGCAATACACAAAGACGCAACAAACTAAATATCTTCTAAATTCCTTTGCAAACACCATATTAGAGAAATTACATCCAAATGGCTCGTGAATACCAAACGTAGCCAGTTGTTCGAAAAGATATCCTACATCAAAATATCTCCTTCCTGTTGGCATTTCTGTAATAAGTTTCTTCCAGGTTTTTTCTTCTTTTTTTGATTATGGTTAGTTGTGTCAGAAGTAGTAGTGCTGGCGTTTAAATTTTGATTACTTTGACTACAAATGTGTAAATATTTGTATCATAAAAATAAAATTACTGGTAGATACTACTTACCTACTCGTTAATTTGCGAATATTCATAATCAGTTAATAAAATATGTGAAGCAGTAGTGTTCGTGCTTTCGTTTAAATTTTGGATATTTTGACTACAAATTTTTAAATCATTGTATCTCAAAAAAATAAAAATTACAAGTATATAGGTACTACTTACTCATTAAATTGAGAATCTTCCGTATCAGAACCAAAAATGTCAGAAGAACTAGTTCTTGTGCTTGCGTTCAAATTTCGACAACATTGACTACAAATGTGTAAATCTTTATATAACTACAAAATAAAATTACTAGAAGGTACTACTTACTCTTTCCTTTGCGAATCTTCATGAACAGTTACAAAAATATCAGAAGTAGTACTGCTTGTGCTTGCGTTTAAATTTTTATTAATTTGACTATAAAAAAATTCAAATTTTTTTATTACAAAAAAAAATTCAGATAGGTACTACTTACTCAATAAATTGAGAATCTTCCATATCAGTACCAGAAAAGTTCTAGTGTTTGTGCTTGCATTTAAATTTTGATTATTTTGACTAGAAGTAATATATAAATAAAATTATTATATACCTAGACACAAAAGTGGATGTTTTACGAGTCAACAGAAAATATGGCCAAGTGAGGCGTAGACATAATTATTGTTCTGTTACGGGCTGCCCTTACTCTTGTACCGTGGAAACACTTACGCCGCTGATCCGCAACCCCTGTTACGCGACTGCATCTTCACGCCCGGTCATCTAGGCGAAGTCAGAGGTCACTTGACCTCGGCGGCAGTACAGTGAACCTTGACTGCTCAAGGATAAGTAACAACTTGTAATTTTTCGGCTGAAATACTCACTCAGTCTTTAACGGTAAAATTGCGTAGTCGGAGAATCTTTGCTGGCGATATTTTTGGGTTGAAATTCTGTGGAATTATTGTGTGCCGCCTGTGAGCGGGATTAACCAGTCAAAGACTCCACTGGAAATCAGTTTCCTCGGGAAAGTCCCGGATTTGAGTGCGCTGCCGTTATTTTCAAACTACTTAGCCGCCCATCAACACAGGTGAATAACTTATTCCTTGAACCTCGGTTCGTTCTCTGCTGGCCTCGTCGCAGTGGGCTGATCTATATTTTGTTGCAGGCTTTTATTTTATCTTTTACCGTTTATACCTGTATGGTATAATTCGTAATTCATTTACTGAATCACTGCCGTTGTGGTGTTGGTTTGTGGTTGTTCTCGGCGTGGTGGACTTGGTTAACGTCCCCGCCGGCATCACCTCTTCGAGAGACGCTTATTTGGGCTTACGAGCGACGAGCAAGGTCGAGATCCGCTCCAGAAGGGCCGACGTCACCTAGGTGATATCCACGCGGTCGAGTTACATTCCGCCATCTTGGATTCTGACGGTCGTCCCGACGCGTCGGCTTCCTACCCGTCCACATCCGCCTACGCCACCGACATCTGGCCTACAGATAAGCTTTGTTTCACTATTTATTTATACATATATATTTTGTATTTTGGGCTATTTATGTTATTTGTTTGGTTACGTACCGAATTGGTTATATTTTGGCTACGTCCGGCACGCACGTAGCACGTACGAGCGTTTTGTTCACCAACGTCACCGTCGCCTTAGGGCGTAGATACTCCGTGAGAGCACAGGACTGTGGACTCAGTCATTTTATGCCGCGCGCGCATCGCTTCGATGGTACCACCGACGCTCCCTGCGTATTAGCGCTATTAGTTTATTGAGGGAATCACACCCATCCTCGCTACTCGACGCGTACTACCCCCTTAGCGTCCTTAAGAGTCATTTCTGTCATTGTTGACCTCGTGCGAGTTACGGTCAATCCGTGACAGCCACCAGCAGCGTGAGTGCATCACACTCTAGCCTAGTTTTGCACTGCAATTAAGTTATGTAATTATTACGTATATTGTTTTATTCATTTGCAATACTTACACTTTAATTATCTCATATTATTTAATACTTCTATTGTACATTTATTTAATTATTAATATATCTCGTAGTTCAGATTATTTGTACTTATGTATCTTTTCTCACGTCACCTTGCTACCCCCTTCCCGTAGACGCGTTGGTCAGTCAGTTGGAGGCGTTACAGGCCAACTGGCGCACAACATTTCACAGAACCTAGGTAGCGACGATCCCGAGCTAGCCACGCCACCAACTTCGTTCGGATAAAGTTCACCAGGTCGTAGCAAGTAAATTGGCGCCCAACGTGAGGCCCCTTTTGAGAATAGAATTCTTAGCGCTCTTTAGGTTTAGGATTATTTTCGTAGATTGTTTCGTTAGATTTAGGTTATTTCGAGTACTAGGATAGGTTCAGGGTTAGGAAATAAGGTTGTAAATCGTCAATTAAATCTTCTTAAGTTTATTTATTAAGGCTATTCGTTTAAGTTAAGTACATTTATCGGTGTCTTCGTCAGTAATCACTATGGAAGGGAAGATCGAGATCAATCGGTTAAGTAAAGAAGAGTTACAATATGAATTAAAAGTTCGTGGAGTCGAGGAGGTTAGTACTGTCGAGTCGATGCGGAAATCTCTTAGATATGTATTAAAATTGGAAAAGAAACCTGGTTATTGGATGAACGTCCGTATCTGGAAGTGCATATTTTTGAAAAATCATTTTTAGGCTTATTGGATTCAGGTGCTTCATGCACTATAGTAGGGAAACCGGGTTGGGAACTACTTAAAGATTTTCATCTTCCATTCCAGGAATCGGTGACTGAATGTAAAGTTGCTAATGGTGATCGGTGCACCAGCATCGGTACAATCAACGTACCCATTCGTGTGAGGAATAAGATTAAGATTATAGATATTTTAGTTGTACCAGAATTAACACACCTCTTAATCCTCGGTGCGAATTTCTGGAGGACAATGGGCATCGTGCCCGATCTCAGGAGAGGCGAGTGGTCGTTCTCCACGTCCCCCGTCGTTGTTTGTGACGTCATCCAGCCTTGGGGTAATCTGACGCCATCCCAAGGGCATAAATTGACGCAGTTGGTTGAGGAGGCGTTCGGGTCTATGGGGAAAAATGAATTAGGTTGCGCAAAATGGGTTGAACATGAGATACATACCGATAGCTCCCCAATCAAGCAGCGGTACTACCGTATTTCCCCCGCGATGCAAAAGCATGTAGATAGAGAGCTGGACGACATGCTCGAGCAGGGCATAGTAGAGCGATCGCAGAGTCCGTGGGCTTCACCCATTCTCCTAGTCCCAAAGAAAGACGGATCATATAGATTTTGCGTAGATTATAGGAAGCTGAATGCGGTTACCAAACGCGATGCTTATCCTCTTCCATACATTTCCAACACATTAGATAAGTTGCGTGACGCCAAATATCTGAGTTCGCTTGATATAAAATCGGCATATTGGCAGATCCCCATGGCAGAACAGTCCAAACAATTCACGGCGTTTACTGTCCCCAACCGTGGTTTGTTTCAGTTCCGGCGCATGCCGTTTGGCCTTCATAACGCCCCAGCTCGTTGGCAACGCTTTATCGACCTGGTGATCGGCGCCGACCTCGAGCCTCACGTCTTCGTGTACCTCGATGACGTCATCATCGTGACTCAGACGTTTGAGCGACACGTTGAGGTTCTCGAGGAGGTATTGCGTAGGTTGCGGGAGGCGGGACTAACCTTGAGTAGGGACAAATGTGAAATCTGTCGTGAGGAGCTGAAATACTTGGGCTACGTGGTGAACCGTAAGGGTCTTCATGTTGATCCAGATAAGGTGCGAGCCATTCTGGAGATACCGACGCCGAAGTGCGCAGCGGTGTCAGACGGTTGGTGGGAATGGCGTCGTGGTATAGGCGCTTTGTACCAAATTTTTCGTCGTTGATTGCACCGCTGACGAATCTGCTCCGCAAGAACGTCAAATTTGAGTGGGACAAGTCGTGTGTAGACGCTTGGGGCGCTATTAAAAATAATTTGGTGTCTGCTCCAATTTTGACGTGCCCGAATTATGACCGTGAGTTCGTCCTGCAAACGGACGCATCAAATTATGGGCTCGGGGCTGTGCTCACGCAGGAAGATGACGAGGGTGAGAGAGTGGTGTGTTACTTGTCGCGTTCATTGACTCGGCCTGAGCGTAATTACTCCACGACGGAGAAGGAGTTGTTGGCGTTGTTGTGGGCCATTGAGAAGCTCCGGCCGTACCTGGAAGGAACAAAATTCACGGCAATAACTGACCACTACTCGCTCTTATGGCTATAGAACCTGCAGAACCCTTCTGGTCGTCTTGCGCGTTGGGCTGTGCGACTGCAGCAATACGAGTTAGATATCGTGCATCGGAAAGGTAAGCAGCACATTGTACCTGATGCTTTGTCGCGTGCTGTACCGGTAGTTGATACTGTGGACGTAGGTGTCGTGGTCGAGCCCGGTAGCACTGACAAATGGTTCACCAAGCTGCTGAATTCGGTGCAGTCAGATCCCTTGCGATATCCTTCATATCGGGTTTCAGATGGTCGTCTTTTTAAGTTTATTAAGTTTATTATTATTTATTATTTGGATTGGTTGATGAAGACGACCACTGGAAAGAAATTATATCAAAAGACAAGCGTAAAACTCTAATTTCACAAAATCACGACTTACCGACTTGCGGACATCTTGGCGTGTTTAAAACCTTCCATCGGCTGGCACGGACATATTACTGGCCTAAAATGAAGGCAGATGTGGCGAAGTACATCCGTAAATGCCATGTGTGCATCAGGAGCAAGCCTGAGCAAAAACTTCCAGCAGGTAGGATGGGTGGGCATTCGCAGATAGCTAGACCGTGGGAAATGGTGTGTGTGGATTTAGTAGGGCCATTACCGCGATCCACCCGTGGATTTGCATATATCCTGGTGATCGCTGATTGTTTTAGCAAATTTTCATTGTGCTTCCCGCTTCGGAAAGCTACTGCAGCGAGCGTAGTGCGACACCTGGAGGAAAGCATATTCCTCGTGTTCGGAGTACCGCGTGTCATAATATCAGACAACGGTGTACAATTCTGTTCTAAAGAATACACTAAATTACTAACCTCGTATAATGTCAGAGCCGCGTACACTTCGCTATATCATCCGCAAGCTAATCCAACAGAGCGAGTAAATCGTGTGCTAAAAACCATGCTCATATCATTTGTGTCAGAAAACCAGAAAGAATGGGATAAATACTTACCGCAGGTGGCTTGTGCACTGCGTACAGCCAAACATGAAGTTACGGGACACACTCCGTTCTTCATAAACTTCGGTCGTGAAATGCGGTTACTCGGCAACTCAGATAATGAAACGTCAGTGTAATATTTAGTAATCAGTCTTTTTATTATCCACCATTTTACTACAAGTCAAAATGTCAAAGTGAATATAGCTACAGTTACATTTTTATCATGTTACATTTTATTACCAACACTACATTACCCCCGCGTTTTTTGAAAGTTGTTTATTTAGGAACGAAGTCCGTCAACCAACCTGGAGGTTTGGAAATTCGTGAAGATGTTCGGACTTGTGTTGGTTCACTCTCGTTCGCCGGTATCAACTCCTCGTCTCTCTTCGGATCTTCGGTTGCCGTATCTTCTTCCACTTGGGCCGAATGGAATTTCTTTACAAATGAAGTGTTCCTATTGAATCGGCGTCCATCCGGAGTTTTAATAGTGACTGAATTTCCCTTTCTGTCGGTGACTTTACATGGCGTTATAAGAAACGGTGTTTGCAGCTTGTCCGTTACTGCATCTCTTTTGAGTAATACTTGGTCACCAACAGTGATTTCGCTGGGTCTGCTGTTTCTTTTTTCGTCCGCATATATCTTCTGTTTTCCTTTTCTTTCCGCATCACGATCGCTTGTCTCAGTGTCTTCTTTCGTAAAGCTTTTGTAGTTTGGTAGTTTATCTCGTGTTTCTCTTCCTAACATGAGAAATGCTGGTGTTATCCCAGTTGTCGAATGTGGCGTAGAGTGATATGCAAAAACATATTGCCTTAAAGCTGTTTTTAGTGATTCTCCAGTAGCATGTGCTATTTTCAGTCGTTTCAAGATTGATCTGTTTTGCCTCTCGACCTCCCCGTTTGATTGTGGTCATTTTGGGGTATTTAGGAGAAACTTGATCCCATTGGTTAAACAGAAATCTCTGAAATTTATACTAATGAATTGTCGTCCGTTATCCGCGATGATTTCCTCCGGGATTCCGAACCTCATGAACATTTCTTCCAGTTCATCTATTGTATTCTCGGCGGTGATAGATGACATGATTCTCGCTTCCATAAATCTACTGTAATAATCTATGGCAACCAAAATATATTTATCACCTACCGGTCCCATAAAATCTAGAGCGATGGTCTGCCATGGTTTTTCAGGAAGTCTACTGCTGTTTACGGGCTCAGGTGGATCCGCCGCGCCAACCAATTGACACCCGTGACATCGTTTACAGAGGTTTTCGACTTCTTTGTCCATTCCGATCCACCAAACCTTTGTTCTCAGCCTTTGTTTCATCTTTACGATGCCAGGATGACCCTCGTGTGCTAGTTCAAGCACCCTCATTCGAAGTGATGCTGGTATCAAGATCCGCGTGCCTCTAAGTATTATCTCGTCTACAACACACAATTCTATTTTAATTATTTCATACTTGCGTAGATTGACTGGCCAAATATTTGATATAATTGCTTTCTTGAGTTCAGCCAAGTAACTGTTGTTGTGATAAGCGTCTCGGATCTCTTCTAATGACATCGATTTAGGAGTAGCTTCTTTAACGATCCACCTGACGTGTTCTTCTGTATCGTCGTAACTTCTAGTTTGTTTATCAATACCCATCCTAGATAATGGATCTGCAATGTTCTCTTTTCCCGGGCTATAACGAACTTTAAAGCGATATCCCATTAAACGCATAACCCAACATTCAACTCTCGGGCATGGCTTCGATTTCGGTGAGAATATAAATTCTAGGGGCTTGTGGTCCGTGATAATTTCAAATTCGGTTCCGTATACGTACGTGTGAAATCTCTCACAAGCCCACACGAGACTTAGAGCTTCTTTCTCTGTCTGGCTGTATTTTTTTTCTGTGTCGCTTAATGAACGGCTTGCAAACTCTATTATCTTGTTGTTTCCGCCTTGGCACTGGATTAGTACCGCTCCCAGTCCATACGGGCTTGCGTCTGCTATTATGGTTGATTTGGCATCCGGATCATAGAATCCTAAGACTTTCCCTTGCTTCACCAAAGCGTTCTTGAGCTTTACGAATGCCTCCTCGTGTCGTTTTTCCCATTTGAAGTACATATTTTTCCTTGTGAGTTCCCTCAATGGTTCAGTCAACGTAGAAAAGTTTGGTATGAACCGACTGCAATAACTTAACAGTCCCAGGAAACTTAGTAGTTCTGCTTTGGTTTCAGGAGGTCTGCATTGTTCAATGGCTCTTACTCTACTCTCCAGTGGTTTGATTCCGTTTTCTGATATCGAGTGTCGCATGAATTCTACTTCTTTTAATCCTATGCAACATTTTCCGGTGTTCGCCGTAAGTCCCAATGTTTCCAATCTGTTCAGTAGCATATGAAGATTTTCGTCATGCTCTTTTCTTGTTTTTCCGTGTATTAGAAAATCATCAATGTAGATAACCACACCCTTCAAATGTCCAACTTTTTGTTCCATGGTCCTCTGGAATATTTCTGGAGCGCAATTGATCCCGAAAAACAGTCGTTTGAACCTGTATAATCCGTAGTTGGTAGCAAACGTAGTTATTTCCCTACTTTCTTCCTCCAGCTCTATCTGGTGGAAAGCAGACCTTAGATCTATTTTAGAGTAATATTTACTGTCTTTTAAATCTACTAGCATGTCGCTGATGCATGGTATTGGATGTCGTTCTCGTACTATAGCTTCATTTGTTGCTCGCATATCTATGCACATGCGAAGTTCCTTGTTCTTTTTCTCGGTACAAACAACTGGGGAGACCCATTTTGATGGTTCGTTAACTTTTTCAATTATGTCGTCCTCCATCAGCTTCTATAACTTGGTTTTGACTTGGGGACGTAATTGTAGAGGAATCCTTCGAGCAGTTTATGCAATTGCTGGAACAGTTTCGTCTATTGTTAATTTAAGTTTAAAGTCTTTAAACTTACCTATCTTGCTTGAAAACAGGCTCGGATATTTCTCTTTTACCGTTTCCAATGTGGGGTTTTCTTCAGTGTTTATGCATCGTAATGGGAGACCCATTTGTAAAATCCCTAAATTTCTAGCATCCTCTTTTCCTATTATAGGTACGCCTTTTTCATTTACCACGTAGAATTGCGCGTTCAATAATCGGCCATCTTCTAACTGGATGCTTGTTTTAAAAATTCCTAGGGTTTCTAGTGGTTTTCCACTACCATATGCATATAATTTCCTACCCGTTTTCTCACACTTTCCTTAAATTTTACTTGCTTTGAGTTTTTCCCAACTATTCTTGTCTATTACGTTACAAGTCGCTCCTGAGTCGATTAAAAGTTTAGTCTTAATGCCGCCGATCCATGCTTCAATGTCACCGGGGTCATCACGGTCAGCTACTTGGAATGTATATTCATTATCGCTGCCATCTTTTTTCTCTTCGCTGTCTATGTTATGTACTTTCCCCTTGGCCTGAGTTTCGTTTTTCTTCTTTGTTTTGCAGCATTTTTCCAGGTGTCCAACTATGCCACATTTCCTACAAGTCTTACTTCTTGCTGGACATTTCTCGTCTCTTGCTAGGTGCCCTTCGCTGTCACAACGGTAACATTTGATTTTATCACCTCGTGGTTTTGAATATGCCTTATTTATTCGTCTCACTTCTTGGTCGTTTTTCACCGCTTCTATGCTGCCTGCCTGCTTTTCAGACGCTTCGAATATCCTTCCAATTTCTTTCGCTCTTTCGACAGTGATATTGTCGCCTTCCTTTAACAATTACCTTCTTAGCTCATTGGATTTGCACTTTTCAATCAGCTGGTCTATGATCATATCATCTTCATTATTCCTAAAATTGCAGTTTAAGCTTTGAGCTTTTAAACGAGTTACAAATTGAATAATTGTTTCGTCTTCTTTTTGCGTCAATAAACGAAATACATGGCGCTCATATGTATAGTTCTTCCGTGGTTTAAATACGTTTGTTAACGCTTGTTTACAAATAGCATATACATCTTCGTTCGGTGTATTTTCTTGCTTAGATTCTGGCAACGTGTACCATACCTCCTGTACGTTCTCTCCAGCATGATGTAATAATAGAGCTCGTTTTCGTTTGTCGCTTTGGATGGCACTAGCCTCTAAAAATAATTCAAAGGATCTCAACCACCTGTCCCACCTTTGTGCTGTGGCAGATTCATCTCCCCTTGGGTCAAATAATTTAATATTCGCTTTTTCGACGTTCATCCTCGTCGCCAATGTAATATTTAGTAATCAGTCATTTTATTATCCACCATTTTACTACAAGTCAAAATGTCAAAGTGAATATAGCTACAGTTACATTTTTATCATGTTAAATTTTATTACCAACACTACAGTCAGATTTTGAGGTTAGAAAGTTGGAAATACGTCGTAACAAAACAGAGTTTAACGAAAGAGCGTGCAATTTCTCTAAATTGTACAAAAATGTTAGCACTAAACTTCAGAATGCGTACCATAAGGCTAAAATGAGGTATGATTTGCGTCATCGGGCGATTCACTTCGACCCGGATCAGTTGGTTTGGAGGAAAAATTTTATTCTGTCAGATGCGTCAAAACACTTTACCGCTAAACTAGCTGACAAATATTTAGGACCCTTCAGGATACACAAACGAATTTCAACGGATACTTATGAACTTAAAAACCTCGCTGGTTATGTCCTCCGTGGCACCTGGAGCTCACAGCATCTAAAAGCTCACCCTGGCGATGACTCGAATTAGGAATTAGGTCACATTAATTTTTCTTGGCTTTATTATTTAGCTAGTATCGTTTACATATATTCATTAGGTTATTTGACGCTTTATTATTTAATTAGGATTATTGACATTAATTAGGTTAGATTTGTGTGTTGTTTACATTTATAATTAGATTGTTGTTTTGATGAGCTGCGCGCATTCCCGGTCGGTCTGGTTGACTAATTGTGCTAGATTTAGGTCAGAAAAGAAATTTTCTGTGAAAATTTCTTTCAGCGAAGTAAGGGGGGGAGTTGTTACGGGCTGTCCTTACTCTTGTACCGTGGAAACACTTGCGCCGCTGATCCGCAACCCCTGTTACGCGACTGCATCTTCACGCTCGGTCATCTAGGCGAAGTCAGAGGTCACTTGACCTCGGCGGCAGTACAGTGAACCTTGACTGCTCAAGGATAAGTAACAACTTGTAATTTTTCGGCTGAAATACTCACTCAGTCTTTAACGGTAAAATTGCGTAGTCGGAGAATCTTTGCTGGCGATATTTTTGGGTTGAAATTCTGTGGAATTATTGTGTGCCGCCTGTGAGCGGGATTAACCAGTCAAAGACTCCACTGGAAATCAGTTTCCTCGGGAAAGTCCCGGATTTGAGTGCGCTGCCGTTATTTTCAAACTACTTAGCCGCCCATCAACACAGGTGAATAACTTATTCCTTGAACCTCGGTTCGTTCTCTGCTGGCCTCGTCGCAGTGGGCTGATCTATATTTTGTTGCAGGCTTTTATTTTATCTTTTACCGTTTATACCTGTATGGTATAATTCGTAATTCATTTACTGAATCACTGCCGTTGTGGTGTTGGTTTGTGGTTGTTCTAGGCGTGGTGGACTTGGTTAACGTCCCCGCCGGCATCACCTCTTCGAGAGACGCTTATTTGGGCTTACGAGCGACGAGCAAGGTCGAGATCCGCTCCAGAAGGGCCGACGTCACCTAGGTGATATCCACGCGGTCGAGTTACATTCCGCCATCTTGGATTCTGACGGTCGTCCCGACGCGTCGGCTTCCTACCCGTCCACATCCGCCTACGCCACCGACATCTGGCCTACAGATAAGCTTTGTTTCACTATTTATTTATACATATATATTTTGTATTTTGGGCTATTTATGTTATTTGTTTGGTTACGTACGCTCCCTGCGTATTAGCGCTATTAGTTTATTGAGGGAATCACACCCGTCCTCGCTACTCGACGCGTACTACCCCCTTAGCGTCCTTAGAGTCATTTCTGTCATTGTTGACCTCGTGCGAGTTACGGTCAATCCGTGACAGCCACCAGCAGCGTGAGTGCATCACACTCTAGCCTAGTTTTGCACTGCAATTAAGTTATGTAATTATTACGTATATTGTTTTATTCATTTGCAATACTTACACTTTAATTATCTCATATTATTTAATACTTCTATTGTACATTTATTTAATTATTAATATATCTCGTAGTTCAGATTATTTGTACTTATGTATCTTTTCTCACGTCACCTTGCTACCCCCTTCCCGTAGACGCGTTGGTCAGTCAGTTGGAGGCGTTACAGGCCAACTGGCGCACAACATTTCACAGAACCTAGGTAGCGACGATCCCGAGCTAGCCACGCCACCAACTTCGTTCGGATAAAGTTCAACAGTTCGTAGCAGTTCATTTCGAAAATTGAAATTTCAAAGAAAATAACTTACAACAAAAGTAGTTTATTATTTAGAACTACTATATCGGGTTAATAATGATTATTATCAGTTGGGGTTCATTGTTTCAAATTTTTAAATTTTAATGTACTATTGGTGTAGAAATAACAACAATTTATAGTAAAAATAAACTATGATTTTGACATAATATATTTAGAAACTGTTTAATTTTAATCACGTCTAATATCAATATACTTTACTACATCATCCAAAAAAATCAAATTTTATTAATGACATAATTTTTTTTAAATATCTACCTATATTTTGTAATAACTGAACATGTAAGTTCTTGGTGACTGGTAATTTTATAAGATTCATATTCAGAGTAACGATGACTTATATAGTTACTTATAAAAATAATTGTTAATAATTTTGATTTAAAAATTATTATTTAAATTGTAATAACCTTTTTCTGATATTCATGGATCTTCGCATTTGCACTTTTTCAGAACAAAATTATTTTAATTCAATTTATAATTTTTCGAATAAAAATTATTAACAATCCCGAGATTGAAAGTCGGGATCCCAACTTTTAATCTCGGGATAAAAAAGCTGGGATCCCAAGTTTAAAAGTCGGGATCTCGAGTATAAAAGTCGGGATTCCGAGTTTAAAAGTTAGGATGCCGAGTTTTAAAAGTCAGGAATTCAATATAAAAAATCCGATGTGGCCAACACATGACCTCTCGCCATATACCTACTCTACTATTTTACTAAGTGTGTATGAAGGTACTTACTCACACATATATACCATTGTACTAGAAGGGAATTCGGGAATTGTAGTTTTTATAATATTATTTAAGTTTATTATGACCTTATAAATACTAAATGACATTTCATATTTTCCATTTCAATTTGCCAAAAAGTCAAAAATTCATATACATTAACACTCAAATATTTTATTTTTTGTTTCCATAGGTAGGCAGATAAATCAAAATTGTAACAAATTTGTAGAATTTTTAACTTCTTGTAATTGGAAAATGGTGCTAGATAGAAACAACGTTTTGAATACATATTGTAGACAGTAAAATTTAGTATACAATGTTATTAAAAAAATTCCTATTAATTCATAAATTTTGAGAATATTCCAGAAAAACTCTTCAGATCTTCAAGAAACTACCACTTCCGGTTGCACGATCAACACCAAAATCTAATCAGATCTAATCTAGGGTGTCAGAATATTGTATACAAAATTTCAAATTTTTTTATTCAGTGGTATTTGAGTTATCGTACCTCCAACATCCATCCTGACACACAGACACACACACAGACATCATCGCGAAATTATCAAAATCGTGTTCTAGGGACCTCAAAACGTGCTTATCCATTGAAAACTCACTATCGAAATTTTAGCATGATTACAATACCTCTCTTACAGATATGAGTGGCGAGAGGTAAAAACGAACCCGTAAAAACAAAGTTTTTCACTATAAATCCTTTATATATGAGATTCGATCGATTTATATTTAAATTTTTGTTTTTGAACCAGATCGGTGCAGTACATTTTGAGATAGCTAGCTGCCATTTTGTTTCAAAATGGCGGACATTTTAATATACCTATGTTTCAAGACAGATTCTTAGCTATTACTGTACCAAATTTGAACGCAATAGTTACAGTACATTTTGAGATATGTGTCAGCCATTATGTTTCAAGATGGCGGACTGACATTTTAATATGTTTATATCATAAGTTAGATCCTTGGCTATTACTGTACCAATATTACTGACCGCAATCGGTGCAATACATTTTAAGATAGCTAGCCACCATTTCGTTTCAAGATGGCGGATAATCTGAAATTTTGCCAAAGTGCTCGATAGGGTCCCGGGAGGTGGGTCATTTTTTACTTTTGTTTTTTTGCCGTACGTAGACTATTTACTCTGACCCTGCTACGCCGTCCTATGCGAAAATTCTCGATTGTGGTAGCTAACAGAGGTAGCAGGGATAAAATATGTTGATTTGATGATTCTCAAAAATTTATTACTAAATGGTTTTTTATTTGTTAAATCTCAAGATAATTATCTAAATTATTTGCGTGGTAGGTACTACTACTTTTGAGCGTAGGACCGGGATAACGTACCACGCAATTTGTAGGACAATATGACTGTTAAATTATATAAATATTAATTAAGTAAAAAAATAAAATCAGCTGGTTAGTAATCATTTTTGATGACCTCGTTATCGATACATGTTGGAAGGAGGGGACTCTTTGATCAAACCATACATTTTGTAGGACAAATATTTTTTCGAATAATTTAGATAATTATCACCAGATTTAACAAAAAAAGCCCAGTTAGTAATAAATTTCTGAGAATCATCAAATCAACATATTTTATCCCTGCTACCCCTATTACCTACCACAATCGAGTTTTCGTACAGGAAATTGTTGGGCGTCTCATCAAAACAAAATGAAGCTACTCACGAAAAATTAGCTTGATAGTAATCAAGTGCAATATGGACCCTGGCTCCTGGACTATTATAAATATTATGTCAAAAAATTAAATAAAAATTATTACCAATTATTTTTTATAATTATTATGTAAGTCATAATTACTCCGAATCTTATAAGATTACCAACCAATAATCAAGAGCTTATACGTTATACATGTTCGGTTTTTGATTAAACAAAATAAGAACGATTACAAAAATACATTTTTAAATTTGAAACATTATATTAGAACGTAGAGTTATACATATTTTAGTATTAAGTTTAGTTTAATTTTTTAACAAGTTATTCATCTTCGAATCCAACTGAATGTAATTATTATGAATTTGATAGTAATTTTGCTTGTTGATGTAATTAATTAATATAATAATTTTCATGTTGCTTTTCGTTCACCGACCGGTAAAATTGTCAAATTAATACCTTTCAATGTTGTGATTATATTCTGTGCACAACATTTTCTTTCTCCCTTTGTGTCCACCTAACTTTTTTCTTTTTGTGGACAGATTACATCTGCCGCTTTTTGAGTATCGTTTATTATTTTTATTCATTTCTGTTTTCAAGTCAAGTTGTAAGATACTTCAACTTCTAAAATCTCAACGCTCAACGTCACTGCGCGAGTGTAATAATACAAGTTAGCGCATGCGCGAAGAAGACAGCGCTAAACTATGTCCATCGAACACATAGAGTACCTAATAAAACTAGTGGGCAGAGCCAAAACTGCGCAGTACAGTGTGCGCAGAAGTAGGCTTTACAAGCAACAAATTTTAAAAAGCAGAAAAATTTAATAGTTTTATTTGAAATAAATATGGAAGTATTATATATTTTATCATTTATGTATAACATAATTTTAAAAGAAATATGAAGTACAATTTTTATTTACGAACGATTTTTTGATGACCAATCTCAGCAGTTGAGTTTGCCTAGCAGTGTAAAACTGGCTTACCAATAGCAATACCGTATTTCAATTTCGCGCACATTTGTGGGAGGAGCATCTACTCTATCTGTTCGGTGGACATAGTATAGCGCTGAGACCATAGTATTATGCGGAGTATCAACACTCTTCACCGCTGTTTTGATAACTCGACCCCGCTCACACCGCTACACTTCAGTTTTAGTCAATTTGAAATTGTATTTCAGCGCTCAGTATACTGGAACCTTAACTGGACGACAGACAACTCCTGTCACAATATCCAACAGACCATGGCATTTAAGCAGAAGAGTTATCTGCTGCTTCCATCGTGTCCAATTTTCTGGTCCTGTTAGCTTATTTATTTGTACCTTTAAATCTGTCATTTTGATATTCCTGACTAACCAGTGTTACTATTTTTGCACTTTTAACGCTCTGGGCACCATAACCTGTTGTTAATAATCTCAGCAGAATAAATAATGACACAGAAAACACAGAATATAGATATAAACAAATATAATTAAAGGTTTTTATAAGCTTGTGACATTTTATTGAATCTATTTATTTTTCAATATAACAACTAAACTATATAATTTATATATTTTATTATCAAGTTACAGTCAAAATAGTTGTCTTCATTAATACCATTGTTTTAGATTCACTGGTATGTTTTGACATTTGCAATTTTCTATTTGAGGTTATTAGTATGTAGTAGTTTACAGTAGTGTTATGCTTTGTGCTGTTAAAGTTGATTTTTTAACTAAACAGAGCAATCTGAAGTTGGAATGCTAAAACTGATCGTTTTTAATTGACTGATGTAACACCAGTTTTACACCACACAAACTTTGTAATGTAAACAAACGAATGTTCTCCATCTTGTATAGTCAGCAGTTGTCAGTGACTGTATCAAGTTTGCCCGCTGATAGGTCAAATTTAATTTTGCCGCCAAAAAATCTAGTGATATTTTTCTCGTATTTACACAGTGTAAATTCGGCTCAGCGAGACAACTTCCGATTGCTCCGTTTAGTTAAGAAATCGACTATAAAATCACAGAACAAAAACAGTATGAAGAAGAGACACGAGCCTGCTATTTTGAATTTATCATGTTGATTTTGGCGCCATCTATACGCGGTACAATGAACTAATTCAAGAAGTGGGGATCATAGCAAGCGTATACGAATTCATGCGAATTATTTATTAAAATTTTAAATTAATATTAACAAAGTAGTACAATTTATAATTAGAAAAAGCATTGTGCATGTATAGGTACGTGTACACGGTGTACACGAGTTAAGGAATTGGAAGGGTTGGAAGCGTGTGGACCAAATATTTTAAAAATTTGTAACTTCAGACTGTATCAGTATATAGATAAAAATAATAATTTATCCTAAGGGCAAAACGATATGAAGTTTCATTAGACGTAGAAGCAGCGTACGATTAACGTTTGAGCAGCAGGGGCTTATGTTATTATTTTTATTTAGTAACAATAAAAATTGAATAATGCTGTAACTGTGTGTGATAAATAAAGCGTTCAAGTACTAAATACTCGTGGCGTGTGCTATTTATTTATAATTTTAACATTGTTTCCAAAAATTGTAGACAGATATAAAGATACCATTTATGTTTCTTTATCGCAGCACTTTCAGTATTGACATGTTTATTTTTATAATGTGAGTGAAGTGACGATTATTATATAAAATTTCATTTTTCTCTAGGTACTTATTTTTAAATGCAGTATGTCATTATGCTAAAATAAAATTACAATTTACATTTATTTCAATAATAATATTAAAAGTAGGTATCTTACCTTATTTAGGAATAATAATTATTAAATAGATATATTTTTAGGTTATGAATAACAAACGACAGCTGAGAATACCGGCAAATGACACTTTCAATCAAAAAATTTCATGTTGCACTTTGCACTGAATGCTTATAGATGACAGCAAAGTTATTTGCAGTTATATCAATAATTTTTTATATTATTTATGAATGACATTTTTGTTTAATTGTTGCCAACAAAAAAATTATGAATTCTCTTATTTATATTACAACAAAATTTTAGGTTAAATTTTGTTTTAATTATTACACGAATTAATTTTTTTTTTCATTACATATCCACAATCAGATTTTGCAACAATATTAAATGAACAATAATTTACTTGAAATATTGCGCACATGTCAAAGTGACAGCTGTCAATGTTAAAGTGACAGCTGTCAATGTTAAAGTGACAGCTGTCAATGTTAAAGTGACAGCTGTCAATGTTAAAGTGACAGCTGTCAAAGTCAAAGTGACATTTAAAATTCAAGATTTTTAATCTAAATGTAAAATTGGATTTATTTGTGACCCGGAGGGCCGATTTTTTCCAGGGTAAGCGAAGCGGGCGAATACCCCTTGTCGCGCAGCAGCGCGACCTAGCCAAAGACCCGCGTAGCGAGGCCTGACGCTAGTCATATGTATTAAATTATATTATCGTAATCATGAAACTTTCATGACCTCTAGAAATTCTATGGTTAAAGTTTTTATAAAAAAAATTTTTTCTACTTATAGATATATGTTTAAAGCTGAGAAAAACCATAAAAACCATCAAATTTTCTTGGATCCACGTCTTCATTGGAATTAATTTTTGTTTTTTTGATTGTTGATGGAATGGTAGTTTGACAAATGTCATTTAGTGATATTTACAATTTTATGATTTTAAATGCATTTATTTTAATTTTCTAGTAATTTGTAAATTATTTCAAGAACTAAGAGAAAGAACGTAAATTTTTAAAATATTTTCGTTCATTTTTATACTATTTTTACAAAAATTTATTTCATTTTGACATTTAATAAAAGTACAGGTTTTACAAAATAATTTAGGATCCAAGTAGGTAGATTTTATTGGAAAAAATTAGAAGAATGACTGACCGGTTGTATGACAGCTGTCATTTACTGACGTTTACAATTTGAAATTTCATATGGATTTATTTTAAGGAATAGATATAATACGAGTAATTTGTAAATTATAACAGGTAAAGAATGTTGGAGCACAAATGTTTTTAACATTTTCATCAATTTAATTATTATTTTTTTAAAAATAAATTTATTTTGACAGTCACTTAAAAGTACAGTCACATTAAAAGACATTAGGAGTTTTAATAGTAGGTACATTCAAAGTAAAAATTATAACCAGTTTTTTGTAACTTCCGGTTTTATAATTTTACCGGATGTTTTCACAAAACCATCGACTTTGGTATCAAATTAAAGGGCTAAATGTGGGCTACTTTATAAAATCGTTAAAAATAGCGAAAGACGATCGATTTTTTGTTTTCATGGAAATAATGATAAATGATAATTTCTTAAATTTATATACCTACCTAATCAAGTTTGATATACACATAACATTTATTGTGCCTGCCAAACTTATACCTATTCTTGCTTAAGAATGATGTATAAAATGATATAAAATGGAGGCCGTAGAGGCCCGCAATTGTTTTATCAAAAAAGTTATAATCATAGTATCAAGTCCATTTTTACTTCCCCGATCTATGTAATAGAGGAAAGTATTGTAATCGTGATTTTTTGATAGTTCTAGATTTTGGTGAATCTTCACAGTTTAGACCCTACTGAACCCAAAAAACAATTTAAAAAAAGTTGGTCTGTCACTGTGTCAGTCTGTCTGGATATTGGATAACTTAAAAACGCGTTGGAATTTTGGACTGAAATTTTATATTTAACATCTTGAGCCAAAAATTTTCGTTAATGAGCTTTACTCAACCGTGGTACCAACTTTATAAACATAACTTTTTGGAACGTAGTTCCTTAACGGGGCGTGCGGCAGGAGCTAAATGGCAGATATCAGAAAATGTCACGCTGTCTCCCTCTCTGTCTCTTTTTATTATATACGGTAGTGTGTGTGCGTGCTCGAAAAAATGTTAAAATTTTAAAAATTAGATTTCTTTTTTTAAAACTTAATGTCAAAAATGGTATATTCATATCTCAAATTAAATTCGAAAAAATATTAAAATTTTAAAAACTGGATTTCTGTACTAGGTGGTCAAAAATGATATGTCCATATCTCAAATTAAATTCGAAAAATATTAATATTTTAAAAATAGGATTTCTGTACTAGGTGGTCAAAAATTATATGTCCATATCTCAAATTAAATTCGAAAAAATATTAATATTTTAAAAATTGGATTTCTGCATTTTCTTTACTTTATGTACTAGGTGGTCAAAAATGGTATGTCTGCAATTTCTTAACTGAATGTACTAGGTGGTCGAAAACGGTATATCCATATCTCAAATTAAATTCTAAAAAATATTAAAATTTTAAAAATTGGCTTTCTGTACTAGGTGGTTAAAAATGATATGACCATAGCTCAAATTAAATTCGAAAAAATATTAAAATTTTAAAAATTGGATTTTTGCATTTTCTTAACTTTATGTATTAGGTGGTCAAAAATGGTATGTCTGCAATTTCTGAACTTAATGTACTAGAATTGTTCGAAAACGGTATATCCATATCTCAAATTAAATTCTAAAAAATATTAAAATTTTAAAAATTGGCTTTCTGTACTAGATGGTTAAAAATGGTATTAAATTAAATTCGAAAAATATTAAGATTTTAAATATTGGATTTCTGCATTTTCTTAACTTTATGTACTAGGTACTATGTACTAGGTGGTATGTCTGCAATTTCTTAACTTAATGTACTAGATAGTCAAAAACGGTCTATCCATATCTCAAATTAAATTCTAAAAAATATTAAAATTTTAAAAATTTGGTTTCTGCAATTTCTTAGATTAAAGTACTAGGTGGTCAAAAACGGTATGTCAATAACGTAAGGAACTACGTTCCTGCCGGGGGTCCCCCGACCGGACTTGATTTTATTTTTATCAAAATACTATTAAAGCTCTCGGAACAATAATTCTAGTAGAAAAAATCTGATGTGACCAGCACACGACCTCTCGCCAAATTCTGCTTATATAATCTAATAAATAGTTTTACTTACATTTTAATAATTTTATGTTCATGTAATTATGTAAACGATTATCATAATAATTCAAATTTTATAAGTGATAAAAATGATAGCTTCTGTTTTTTTTTTCAAAATAACAGAATCATTTTTACCTCTCGCCTAGAGAGGTATAGGGATCGTGAAAAAATTCGATGTCGAGATTTTTGTCAATTAGCACGTTTTAGCACCTTTAGAACCTATTTTGACTATTTTCACGATGATGTCTGTGTGTGTGTGTGTGTGTGTATGAAAGTCTGTATGTACGCCTACTATAGCCTTTCGTCCCGGTTCATTATCTCAAATTCTACTGAACATAAAATTCTAATATTTTGCATTACACATTTATATATGTTAATGAAGAGCTGAAAAGATTTTGGTAAAAATCCACCAACCGGAAATGGTACTTTTCTTGTAGCACTATAACATTTTTTGCAAAAATTGTATAAAATAATGCGATTGTTACAATTTGACATACCATACATGAAAGAATAAATTACATTGTACAATATTTAATCTTACTTGTTTCTATATCTTTAACCAATAAAGAAATATAATTTTTTTAAATATATAATTTTACCTACTACGATTTGTGAATCCCGAAATAGAAATAAAATTTAAAACAAAAATAAAATTGTCAATGTGACAGATAAAAAGATGTCTGTGGTAAGGAGGTTTCTTTGTGGTGTAGGGCATGTGTAGAGTGTGGTGTAGAATTTTGAAATGTAATATAAGGAACTTATGTACGCTGATTCACTAGAACAAGGATATTACTGATATTATGTATAGAATAATGCATTTTAAAATAATATAATGTATGATTATTTTATATTATTATATCAAATGTTATACGGTGTTGTTGTATTTTATTTAAATTAAAGCTTAATATTTGGTTAAATACGAGGTTAAATAATAATACTTCAATGTCAAGGCGAGAGGTATTGTAACGGCCACGTCAGATTTTTTAATTTGATATCAAATTAAAGGTTTTGATAAGAGTTGACAATATTGTTCAAAATTACGTTCGACAATCGTCTTTTGTTTTTAGTTGGATAACCAGGATAATTTTTTTTTTATTACACATTCTATTCTAAAATTTTAATGGCTTAGCTAAATTTTATATTGAAGAAGGAGGTTGAATAATTTGAAGTTTTAATTAAATAGTTATAACTTCATCATAAGAAAAGATTACTTTTTTTTTCAGTAGAGTCTAAATGTTAAAATTGTTACAATTGCGGGTCACAACGCTTCTTATATATTAAAAGGCATGATGATGATATTTTCAGTAGCTTAGCAACCGTTTTTTAAATCACCTCAGCCTAAACGGTTCAACCGATTTTGATGAACTTTTTTTATTTGATAGAGGTTAATGAGACGTATTGCTTTTTGAGTATATAAATATTGTACATGGCGTGGTAGTCGAAGGACAGTTGAAAAACAGTGACTTTTTGAGTCCTTGGATACGCTCATTTCTAATTAAATAAATTTATGTGTCTTATTATAGATCAATAGAGGATGGTTAATTCTATAATTTGCCAAATATCCAGACAATCGGTGCTATAATAGCAGAGTTATTAATAAATAACTGAAAATTTAACAAAAAAGTGATAAGAGTGTGCCATGATTATTTTTGTTATATAAATTTTTTTTCTACTCCCTAATGGATATTGGCAATATCTTCATACTGTCATGTGTGGATAGGGATGTCATATCCACACCAGGTGTGGATATGAAATTCAAGTTCAAATAAGTAAAAAAATTATTAAATCGTGCAAATTATGTTTTTATTATGACAAATAATTACTAAAAACATTAAATCAACTGTTATTTAATAATTAATTATGTTTAACAGCATGATTTTATTGCTAAAAAGGCAAATACAATTTATAGTTTTTACGTTGGCAACAATTATTCAAATGTCATATGTCAAAAAATAATTGATGTAACCCTACTTTTAAATAATTTTTGGCATCATATTGAGTGCATTTTATTGCAAAAACTATATTTCGTTGTTTGATCGTAGAAAAAATAGGCTGTACAACTCGAGTGGATTGCCAATATCGCACGCGAACGTTTGCAGACACTCCCCCTATGGGGTCGTGACTGCAAACTCGTTCTCGTGCGATATAGGCATCACATCCACTCTTGTTCTACAATATACTATTTAATAACTAAATAAATTTTAAACACAAAATTGTCATGTCGTGTTTGATATCATATAAAAGCATTTTTGAAAAGGACTTTCAAAAAAGAAATCCAAAATGGCCGCCATTCACCGTTCACCATTTTGAACACGAAGTTGTCCGACCCATGTCGTGTTTGGTATCATATGAAAGCATTTGAAAAAGACTTTCGAAAAAAGAAATCCAAAATGGCCGCCATTCAACGTCCACCATTTTGAACGCGAAGTTGTCTGAACCATGTCGTGTTTGGTATCAAATGAAAGCATTTGAAAAGGACTTTCGTAAAAAAAGAAATCCAAAATGGCCGGTATTCAACGGTCACCATTTTGAACACGAAGTTGTCCGAACCATCTCGTGTTTGGTATCATATTATTATGAAAGCATTTGAAAATAACTTTTAGAAAAGAAATCCAAAATGCCGCCAATCAACGACCACCATTTTGAACACGAAGTTGTTCGAAGCATCTCGTGTTTGGTATCATATGAAAGCATTTGAAAAGGACTTTCGAGAAAAGAAATCCAAAATAACCGCCAATCAACGGCCACCATTTTGAACACGAAGTTGTAGGAACCATCTCGTGTTTGGTATCATATGAAATCATTTGAAAAGGACTTTCGAGAAAAGAAATCAAAAAACGAAGTTGTCCGAACCATGTCGTATTTGGCATCATATGAAAACATTTGAAAAAGACTTACGAAAAAAGATCCAAAATGGCCGCCAATCAACGGCCACCATTTTGAACACGAAATTGTCCGAACCATGTTATGTTTGGTATCATATTAAAGCATTTGAAAAGTAATTTCGAAAAAAGAAAAAATGACCGCCATTCAACGTCCACCATTTTGAACACGAAGTTGTCCGAATCATGTAGTTTGGTATCATTATAAACGTATTTGAAAAGAACATTCGAAAAAAGATATATAAAATGGTAGCCAATCAACAGCCACCATTTTAAACACAAAATAATATTTATTACAACCAATCGATTACGATTGCCATAGAAGTGTTAAAGAATTTTTACGAAAACTTTAAATGTTCAGGTTAATTTTTTTAATTGATAAATATCATTTGATGATCGGAAATTGTTTTTACAAAAAATTATATTCAAACGTCAAATTTTGTTTTGTATCAAATTAAGGGTTTTTCTGAGAGCTAATACAGGTACATATATGATTAATAAAAATTGTGTCGGACGATCTACTTTTGTTTAAAATCCGGTATTTTATTATTAGTTAACAGCTGTCAATGTCACAGTGACATTTAAAATTCAAGAATTTTAATCTAAATGTGAAATTGGATGCATTTGAGGCCCGAAGGGCCGAATCCCTTCAGGGGCCGCGGAACTTGAGCCCGCGAAGCGGGCGAATCCCCCTTGTCGCGCGGTAGCGCGACCTAGCCGAAGGCCCGCGTAGCGGGGCCTGACGCTAGTTTCTTATATACTAAAAGGCATGTGTATATATATCACGCATCAACCAACAATTATTATTTCACGATTTCACAAAAACTATATTATTAATTTGTATGGGATTTTTTTATATATAACCAGGATATTTATTTTATTACGCATATTATGTTATTTCATTCTAAAATTTTAATGGCTTAACTAAAATTTATATTGAAGAAGGAAGATGAATAATTTGAAGTTGTAATTAAATAATTATAATTTCATTATAAAATTTTTTTCGGTAGAGTCTAAATGTTAAAATCGTTATAATTGAGGCACGAAGTGCCCAATCGATCCACATTCAGGGTCCGCGGAGTTTGAGCCCGCGACCTAGCCGAAGGCCCGCGTAGCGGGGCCTGACGCTATACAAATGTAACTTAAAATCAATTTTAAACAAACTGCCTGTCACAATTTTTATATTATGCATTTGTCACAATTGTTTTCTGAAATTCACGGCTAACCACTATTAAAAGAGCGATTTTATTAAATTTTAAAGTGGATTTTCACAACTATGAATTGCAAAAAAAATAATTTGTTTAATGATTTAGATGCAGAATTGTATTCTTTAAAACATACAGTTGAAATTTTTTCGCTAAAATAATTTGGGGAGCAAGGGCAGGCAAAAAACTGATTTCCCATGTTAATCTCCTATGTACACCTTTACGACAGACACACTGTATATTCATACGTAATATAACAAGTGATATGATTATTGTCGGTGATATTCTCGAGTGGAACCGAGTTGCAGATTTCACGAGTCCGTAGGACGAGTGAAATGTGCTGCTTCGGTTTCACGAGCAATATCTTGGATTATTAATCATATCACGAGATTATATTTAATGAGAGAATATAATGAATTTGTAGTGATGCGCAAGGCGCGCGCAATGAGAACGGGATGGGAACGCACCTTAAGTTGGGAGTTTACTGAACGCAACACATAACACATCACATCGGGTGTTCGGGTGTGTTTTAACCTAACCTAAGTAATTTTAGATGTTGTATTAAAAGATTAAAACGAAGATTTCATTTGTAATTATAATAGACCATTTCAAAAATTCAATGCGCATGTGCAAAAGTTAAACAGAGACAAGAAAATGTAGTGCCTTATACCCATCTATGTTTGTCTGTTTATGTTATGACAGTTGAGATGAGACTGAGAGTTTGAAGGATTTTGTAATATTGTTTGGTTAGTTTAGTAAAAACTCTGGTGAAAACTTTCTTCGCGTAAACAGGGCAAATAGTAATTATGACGGGTACAATATGTTGCGTACCTGGTTGTACCAACAACTCGAAAAAAAATAAAAATATATCGTTCCATTATTTCTACGAAATGTGATTAAAAGAAAAGAATGGATACGTAGGATAGGAATAATTTATTTTAAATTTTGTGTGTGTTGTGAAGCTATATTGTAAGATGGCGCATCAATCACTTGTAGTGGAGGCACTAGATTTTTTAGTTTAAAAACTAACCACCTAGAGGTCGCGGTAATTTATGAAATGGCCTAATTACGCACACAATAATTACAATTTGAAGTATAAAACAAAAGTCTATTTATTTGAAGTGTGGGTTTGTATCTCGTATAGGTATATATTAATACGAGTAAACTGTTGAATTAGATACTGTAATATGATTTTCAGGTGTTTCTGGATTATTTCCTTTTAAGGAATTTATAATATTTTGATGATGATTTGATTGGATATGATATTTAAATAAGACTGAATTGAATTAGTACCTATTGGAATAACCGGTGATGTTTATTAGTTGCTGTTCAAGTATATTTGCATTTTTCAAGATGCGTTACCTCAATTTTTTAATTGTTTGATTAATTTAATCGTCATTAGCATCACTCCAACGATTATCACACCTTTTAATAGTCAAGAATTACGAAATTAACTGTCAATACAGGAAAAATGCCCTTAGCAACGGACCAAAACAAGGTGATAATTTCTTTGTTTTTTATCATCGCTGTGATAGACACGTAACTAGGCAGATGTCGATGTGATCTCGATGATGATTGGCGGAAAACAGGTCACGTGACATATGAATTATATTCTCAGTTTGATAGTACCTATCTATCACCCTTCTACTCTATTTCAACCAATCAAATTAGTCAAATATGTACCACGTGATATGTGAGTTATATATTTATTTTATTATATACGACATACATCACAACTGCATTATACAATACAAAATATATCAATTCATGATTCTTTCTATAAAAATTTGTGAACATATAGTCGCATAGTTTAATGTATAACTATATATAATATTTATATAAATGCAATTCCCTGTCTCTATGTATCATATCCATATTATAATGTATAAACATTTTAAATAAAATCTCTACAGGACAAACATTGATTCGCTTCAGACATAAGATGTAAGGCACTTGAAGAACGATGGACGACTGACTACAATTTAGAGATGAGTCTTCGGATGTCTGGTGCGTTTGGATCGGCGATTTCCTTCCACCAACTTGCGCGGGTCAGGTTGCCCTCATTGTGGAAGAATTCTGATTGGATGTTTAAGTAGAGCTGAAAAATTCTTTAGTTTTAGGATTGTTACTCTACTTCAGTATGAATGTTGTAATGGTACTTTGCTTAAATTAAATTCGGATAGAAATGACGTCAAAGTAGGAGTAAGCATTATCATTATTTTAATTATTAAATTATTCAAATATAAATATTTACTTTCCAAAATAAATTTTACGAAGGCAACTATAGTCCAGTCAAATTAGCTTATTTGGCGGAAATAGTCCTGAAATTTTGGATATTATATTTGGGAGTACTGTAGAATCAAATATCCGTCGGGTTACCCCGCCGCAGGGTACCGCGTCCAGGATCCGCCAATTTGACCGAACCGTAATTCTGCCGACCCGTAGTTTTACCTAAAAATATTATGCCAGCTCGTAGTTTCACCTACCCGTAATATCACCGACCCGTAGTTTCGCCGACCTGTAGTTTCACCAACCTGTAGTTTCACCAAATTAAAGTAAGTCCGAACGATATTTAGCCAAACCGTAGTTTCACCGACCTGTAGCTTCACCGACCTTTAGTTTCACCGTATTGAAGTAATCCCGAACGAGATTTAGGCAAACCGTAGTTTCACCGACCCATAGTTTTGCCGAATGAAAGTAAGTCCGAACGAGATTTAGCCAACCGTAGCTTCGCCGACCCGTAGTTTCACCTACCCGTAGTTTCACCGAATCGAATTTAGCCGAATCGCTGAATGCTGGCGACATCTGTTAAATATAATTGGGATTTTGTTCTCAATATAGATTCCCGAATCCCGATTCCCGTTCGTAGTCACTAGAACCCGATTTTAGTAGTATCACGGTGCAATTTGTCTGTGTGTGCATAGGGGTGTATTTGTGTGCGTGTTATGATTTTTTCGTCCATGAAGAACAAATAGAACAATTTTAGTAGCAGATTTCTGAAAACGGCTTTAGCAAACAATGTATTATATGACAAAAATTAATATTAATATTAGAGCTTGAACATAATATCAAGTCGCACCACGTTAAATATTAATATGAAGAATATAAAATATAATAAAATAACATGTTCTTACACATAGTGCTTTTTGAGTAAATGTGAACATAAAAAAATATGCCATGCGCTAGTTTGTTTATATCAACGTATAACCATCGTATAACGTATATTTTTCAAATACGAGAAGAAAATATACTCATTTAAGGCAGGTATGAAATCTTTTTAGAAAACTGCTATTAAAATTTTTATGATATACTGAATCGTAAAACCTGCTTTATTGAGCTCATTCTCTAGCGGTAAAAAATCTTATAACGGGCTCAAATTATTTTTACGGGCTGTTATTTTAAAACTATGACGACATACTTTTTTCATTTTTTATTTATTGGAAACACTAGTACAACCAAAATTGAATCACTTATTTTTACCCATATATACGTTAATTGTACAATTATAATTGTCTGTAATGATCAAACCAGCAGGTGTTGCACATACATTTTTTTCCTCGCTCGCAGCGTTATTTGACGATATATTAATGCTTGAGTCAGTCGAAAGTATCATATTTGCAACTTTCATCTTGCTCCTTACTGACTCTTCAATATATCCTTCTGCCACTTTTGAAGATTTCCATCCACCAATTTGTTTTACTGGTAAAATATCACCACAAGACTCTGCGAGCATACTAGCACCACTCCGCCTAAGACAATGTCCAGTGTAGTTTTCAGGGTGATCTAAACCAAGGAATTCTGCTACTTTCCTTGGTACACCACCGATGGTATGCATACCAGCCGGCTGCGCGACACATTTCCCTTATACCCCAGAAAAAAACGAGTAGTTCCAACATTACGAGGACGTAATTTAGCATATTTTATGTAAATTTCATATGGATTCAGAGATTCAGCCGCGTCGGGAATAATAAATGACCTAGACGTATATGTCTTGGTATCTTGCAATTTAACTCGCACATATTTATCATGATCCTCGATGTCATCTACTGTTAGTTTCAGTAATTCATCTCGACGACACGCACCATATAGTCCAAAAATAAGTACAACTTTGCACAGTAAGAAATCGTCCGATGCTTTTAAAATAAACCTTCGGCAATCCACAACAGACAGAACCTTAGATTTCTTTGGTACAAAATTAATATTTTGTTTTTTCATAAATGCCATATAACCTTTCCAAATCTCCAAATCCAATATTAGATAGATAGATAGATAGATAGATACAATTTATTTTGTTATAAGATAATACATTAATCTTGTACAAAATGATTGGCCAACAAATATGCTATATATTACAAATTACAAGTTAAAATTAATTATAATTTTATTCATTTATACAGAAACTCCTAAGTTTAAGTGCACCGGTTACATAATAGTAAAGATTGTTTATGATTTCTTTATTTAGGTTTTTCAATATTAAATAATAATTTGATTCATTAGAATCATGAAAATTGTAAAAGCTTAAATATGCATTTCTTAATGGAGTGTAAATGGGGCAGATAAATAGAAAATGGTAGAGGGTTTCCAGTTCTTGTAGGTTACAAATTGAGCAATGGATAGATGTATCAATTTTATATCTAACTTTATTGAATTGCAATGAGATGACTTTTTTACTTGCTAACCTTAATTGGCAGATTATTCGTAGTTTAGATATGCTCATATTCAGATTTAAGTATTCTGCTAAGTTATGCTCATATTTTAAGTACTTGTAGTACTGGTTAAAATTTGAATTTGAACAATCATTAATCTTTTTCAATCAATTTTACACGGACTTTTTCTAAAATTTCTTTTATCAAGTTTTTGTTGATTGTTTCATTTTCCCAATTTGTTTTGTAGCCTAAAGAAATTAGAAATGTTTTCAATTGGGTGCACCAGTTATAACACGGTTTGTTAATAGAGGATTGATCTAAACTTTTCAAACGATTGTACAGAAGTTTAGGAATTCTATTATTTTCCATTATGGTCAATTTATACCACCAGCAAAGAACTCGTCTCCAAATCTCCAGTTCCATGGGAACAAGTCCAGTCTCCATTCGATCTATACAATTTGGTGCATTTCGTGGACAGTGTATTATAGATTTTATGAAATTCATCTGACATTTTTCCATGGTTTCAGTATATTTGATTGCCCAGATTTCTGCTCCGTAAAGAGTAGTTGCCTTGACTATTGAACAATAAAGTTTAATTTTTTCAGACCAACTATTAGATTTAGCTTTAGTATGGCAGCAATACCTTTTTTGTAATTATTTTGTGCTGCTGGACCAAATTTTCCCGAACAAGAAAAAGTTGTACCTAAATAAGTGAAAGAATTTACTATTTCTATATAAGAGTCGTTACCGTAAAAGAATGTATGTGTTTTAGGACGCCCACGACAAAATTTTAAGATTTTAGTTTTCTTCGTATTGACTTGTAGTAAATTTTGGTCACAATAATCTTTTAAGATATTTAGATTTTTTTGGGTTTTGACTGGGGAATCACTGAGAATAACCATGTCATCCGCGTAAGCTAGCGAAATTAAATCTTGGCTGTTATTTATATGCAATCCTTCTGCGCCTGCATTACGGAAATATTTTTCAAGATCAGAAACGAATATAATGAATAATAATGGGATTAATATTTCTCCCTGTAATACCCACTCTGTGATAGATACCGGGTTAGAGATAGTATCATTAATTTTAACTTGAAGGGTAGCATTTTTATATAGGTTTTGAAAAATACGGATTAATTTACAAGAGATGCCTAAGTTATACAATTTATCCCATAGTATGTTGTGGTTTATTGAGTCGAACGCTCTTGTAAAGTCGATAAATGTTGCAAAAATACTATTTTTCCTTTTTCTTAAATGAATGTGCGAAATTGCCATTAGAGAATATATGTTGTCTAGAACACCTCGATTTTTGCGAAAACCTGATTGAAAATCTGGGATTAAGTTGTGTTCTTCACACCAGTTTTGTATTCTATTGTTTATTATTTGTGTAAAAATTTTGCAAATGCAATTAACTAGAGCTATGCCCCTATAGTTTAGTGGGTCTTGTTTATTACCCTTTTTATGAAGTAAAAAAAGGTGTGATTTTGTCCATGAATCAGGCACTTCTTCTTTATTTAAAATAGTATTAAATAGATTTGTTAAATAATGGTGCCAGTTTGATGTTAAGTTTTTATAGAATTCGTTATTTAGGTCATCTGCCCCAGGTGCTTTATTGTTTTTTAAATTTGAAATACTATTAATTAATTCAGCGATAGTAATGGGTTCATCTAACATTGGGTGACTGCAATCATGATACAATGGGTTACTGATTTCTTTGTTCTGATACATTTGTTTATAAAAATTTTCCCAGTTTTCAATACTAATCTCATTATTACTATTACTTATTTTTGGTTTCAATTGATTTACCGTTTTCCAGAATTCGCTGTTATTTTTAATGTTTGACAAATTTGTTTGTATAAGCTGATTGTATATTTTTTTGCATTCATTAACTTTCTTGATGTATACGTTTTTTGTTTGTAAATAACTTTGTAGGTTGTTTTCTGAACGGTTTTTTTGATATAGTTTTAAAGAAGATTTACATTGTTGTTTACAAGTGTAACATTCTTCTGTGTACCACGGTTTTTTGAAATTTTGGATATACTGTGATTTGTTTTTATTTATTTTTAGCATGCCTGTTTGGCAAGCTACCTCTTTAATTGAATTTGTTAAGTTAGAATTCAAATCATTTACATTATCTGAATGAAAGTAAATGTTATCTGAGGAATTTAATAATCTCTGGTACCGTATTACATTACTATTGTCAAACTTAAATAAGGTTTTATATTTAATTTCAGGAGAATTTCTAGAATTATTTTTGTTAATATTTAAGTTTTTTGTACCAAGATTGAGAATACATATACCATGATTAGAATTTGTTAATGTATTCAAAATTTCGAAACTGGTTACAGATTCTAAACACATTAAATTGCACCATGCTAAATCTATTATGCTATTTCCAATTTTGCTTAAAAAAGAGTAGTTACCTGGCAAATCGCATTCCGTGCGACCATTAAGGACATAAAAACACAACTGTTCCATGCAATGCACCAATTTTTTTCCTCTATCGTTAACTGAAAGATGTAATGAATTTCTAGATTCCCATACAAAAGGAGACAAAAATGAGCCCTCCTCTGCTTGGTTCAAATTACCTATATGTGCATTAAAGTCCCCAAAGATTAGGATTTTGTAGTTTTGATAAATATCCAAGATATCGTTTAAAAGTTTATTGAGCATATCTATACATACCTTATTATTGAGATTTGGTTTAAAATAAAGAAAGACTATAACATAATTTGAATATTTGGCGTTTACTTCTATTGCAATCCAAAGAGTTGACTTATCAATTAATTTAACTTCAGTAATTGTGTTACTGTTTTTAATGAAGACTGTGAGTCCACCACTGGCTCTCCCTCTACTTTTTTCTTTTACCGCGCAGCTAGAAAAAATTGTATATTTATTAACATTTAAAAATTCAGGGAATTTATTAATTTCATTTGTGTTCCATGTTTCGCTGAGACAGAAAACATCTGTGAGAATTATTTTATTTTGCAGATCATTCTCTAAGTTGTACATATTATTATATCCATTAACATTCCAATAGGCAATGCACAGATGTTCTGGGCTCAACGAATTTTCAATATTAATACTTAACTTATCTAAGGTACAATTAAAATTTTCCAGCTGCGTATTTAGCAGTTTTTTGAATCTGTTTGCTGCGAAATTGATTGAGTACGTGACCTCGTGATGACGTGCTTGTCTAATGGTCCATTTTTCTTGTGTGGGTCCTTTGTATTTGTTTTCTTATCTGTTGTGTTTGGTGTGGTATTGTTTACGATGTTGTCCTTTGCATTTTTCTGTTTTAGTTTGTCGCTTGGATTTGTTCCGGTGTTTACTGATTCTTTATTATTATCGGTTTGTTTTTGGTTTTCTTCTGGTAAGTCTTCTTCTGGATTTGTTACCAAATGAAGATTTGTTAATGAAATCGATTTTCTTCTTGGCTGTATCTGGAGTATCTCCTTGGGGTCTTCTTCGTTGTCTTGTAAATCTTCCCTTTTATAAGCAGTTCCGTTTATATATAAAATATTTTGGGTTATATGGGTTCTATACCCTTCTTTTTTAGCCTTCAGTAGATGTGGAACTAATATTTTCCTGTCTTGGAGAACTTTAGGACTATAATCCTCAGAAATAGATATTTTTGTTCCTTTTAAAGATTTTACGTTTTGCATAATTTCCCTTTTGATTTTTTTTGAGTCTAGTTCCACGAAAATTGGTCTAGATTTTTTTTTCTTCTTCTTCTTCTTCTTCTTCTTCTTGATTTGTGAGCTTTCCTAGTCTGTGGATTGTTTCTATATTGGCTTCTGAGATATTTTTAACATGTAATTTTTCTTGGAATAATTTAATGATTGTGTTGTATAGATTTTCGTGATGGGTATCCTGTATACCGTAGACTATTATATTTCTTTCTCGAACTTTTTTCTCCAAATTTTCTATTTGCATTTCTTTTTGACTTAAATTAGCTTTTAGAAGTTCTATTTCAGTGCTATTTTCTATGGACAAGTTATTATATTTGTTAATGGTTGTTTGTATTTTTTCGATTTTATTATTTATTATATTATTTTGCTCTTTTATTGGAAATAGGAGCTTTTCAATATCTTCAACTGACGCCATATTATTTCAAAATCTTATTTTATTATTTAATTCAGTATAGTTGAGAACACTGATTATTTTGTGACAAGGTCGCGCGCCGGCAGTGTTTAGTAATTTATTAATTAAAATAAATTAACATGAAACACTGACCTTGTAGTAATTTGAGTGAGATTTTGATCTTGAAATTTTGCTGATGCTTGAACTACACTTTTATTATCTTAAGGAAGCACTAATTAATGCGTTACACTTAAGCAATTCAATAATTTCTTCTAAAAACTTGCGATATTTGTGTTTAAATGCAGACACTTTAGGTACCCCTTTCGCACTCTTTCACAGCAATGTTGCCAATCCCAAATCCAATATTATAATTATTATAACATAAATGAAAAATATATCTATCATTACAAACCTAGATATGTCAGCATCGCCATTAACAATTAAAGCCTTTTTTAACATTAAAACTTTAGTCCATAAACTTGAAGCTTTGAAATTTTTTGCCAAAGTTGAAATGTACGCCAAAACAATAATTTCATCCAAGACCATACTAACGTTCTTTTGGCTGGAATGTAGAATAGGTGTTTAAGAGAAACCTAAACCTAAACAAGCAAAATTAGACCGCGGAAGAGTGTTTTTAAAATAATTTTTTGAAGAAAATGAAATTTTTTTGGTTAACCTCAATGTGTCAAATTTGCAAAAAATTGAATAAAATGACGTTTTTGTATGTTAACCTGAATGTGTCAAAATGGCTAAAAATAAGGCCCCACAAACTCGGTTTTGGTATTTACTACACTAACAAAGCTAACAAAACCGTACTAGAGCCCCACAAACTCGGTTTTGCTTTATTCTAGGACAGAGAATAGGAATGAACCGATTCACACCAAAAAAGTGAAATTCCTCTTAAACACCTATTCTACACTTTAGCCTAACCGGCTATTAGCTTCCTTTGCTTCTCAGCGGGAATATCCATTTTTACGAGAGTACAAAGAAAAACACAACAGACAACTCAAAATAGTTTTTTGTTTCCACAAAAAATGTTGTCATAGTAACATTCCCCATATGTTTTCAAAGACTATTTTGATCGAATAGTTTCATTGTGCTTACGGTTAAATGTCAAATAAAAGTAAAATTTATTTATTTAATTATATACGATGCAGTATATCATAAAACATTGTACAATGCACGATCGTTACCTGAACTTTACTTGCTCGCAGGATAACAAGCTCGCTTCGCTCGCTCATTAAAAACCGTGCTCGCACGTAAAGTTCTGAGTAACGATCTTGCAATGTAAATTACTATTACAATAGCTCTAAAATTAAAGGAATTATATATAATAGCTTTTTTATGGAAACCAGTTTAAATATTGATATCACTTTCTGATGAAAATGTATTAAGCAGAAATACTACTAGTAATGTCCGTGAAGTTGGGGTGGCTCACATGAAAAAATGAAAAACAAAATATTCGTGCAGTTAGTGTTATGTTTGTGCTGGTTTGTTCCAGAATTTAAAAGTTTGTTCTATTTAAATAACAAAAATATAAACAATTTCAGTGGGCACCGTAACTTCACGCTATCCTAAGACGCTATCAAATACCTAAATAAAAAATCTGACGTGGCCATCACAAGACCTCCCGCCATACCTATTTTATTCTTTTTACTTATTACCTATACAAATATATTAATATATAAGTACTACTACTACTGCTACTATACTCACAAATATATTTTAGTCATTTTATTTAAGTACACTGCAGATGAAGATATAAGTGATATTTTACTATGGTCACTGTGACTGTCATGTCATAATCATTTAAATTTTACGTAGTAACAAATGATACGATCATGGACTACCAAGATACCGAAATACTAAATTATAAGTATTATACTTTAATTATTCTTAAATGATATCAGATACAGAAAAATTTATAAAATACAGATAATAATCACATAATCTCTCATTTAAAATTTAAAAAATTGTCTTAAATTAAATATTTATTGAAATATTTTTAAAAAGTGCTACTTCCGGTTTGTACATTGAAACCAAAATTATATTGGGCTTTTAAGAATCGTATTGAAACCTTAAATACAAAATTTGGTATTTAAATGTTTGATATTTTTGGAGTTATCGTGTACGAAAAAATTGTAACATACGAACGAACGAACGCACGCACGCACACACACACAGACATCATCTCAAAAATGTGTAATTCGTATTCTAGAGACCCTAAAACGTGCTTGTTATCTGCCAAAACTCTTATAGAATATGAGGCGAGAGGTAAAAAGAAAAACAAAGAAAACCAATATACTATCAGTATGTGCTGGTTTGTTCCAAAATATAAAAGTTTGTTCTTTTTAAAAAACAAAAATACAATTTCAGTGGGCACCGTAACTTCTCGCTATCAAATTTCTATATAAAAAAGAAAAATAAAGAAACTACTATTTCATCAGTTAGTGCTAGGTTTGTGCTGATTTGTTCCAAAATATTAAAGTTTATTCTTTTTAAATAACAAAAATAGGAACAATTTCAGTGGACACCGAACCTTTACACTATCGAATTTCAAAATAAAAAAATTAAAATAATGAAACTAATATACTATGAGTTTGTGCTTGCTTTCTGCTGGTTTGTTCCAAAATATCAAAGTTTGTTTTATTTTAATAACTGAAATATGAATAATTTAAGTGGCCAGCGTAACTTCACACTAACAAATTTCAAATTAAAATATATAAAAATAAAGATAATAATATGCCATCAGTTAGTGCTTGGTTTGTAGTGGTTTGTTCCAGAATATGATAGTTATTAATTCTGCAAAAATATAGACGTTATTAGCAAATTTTGTGAGTCCCCTGACTCACAGTCTACCAAATATGAAAAAAATAATTATATTATTACAATCAGTAAGTGCTGGCTGTATCCTAGTTTGTTCCCTAATTTGAAAGTTATTTCTATTAAAAAAAACAAAATATTATAATAATTTTACTGAGCACTGCCAAATTTCCATATAAAAAATAAAAGTAATGAAGATGAAGATTGTCGAGAGAGATAGAGATAGTTTTGTTCACGAATATTTTGTTGTATTTGTCTAAGCAGAGCAAATATATTTAGAACCTTTTAAGAGAAACTAAACAGTTCTAAAAAAATTAAAAATTATAGATGTCAGGTTATGAAAATTTCAAAAATATATAATTTCAATGTGTTAAATTTCTATAAATAAGGTTCTCAATATAGTTGGTCCGTTTAGAAAAATACAATTAAATATTCGAAATTGTTTAATGTTTTCTAGTAATCAAAATATACACTCAGCAAAAAACCGCACCACTAGAAAATGCACCAAAATTTTTTAGACCGCCATAACTCGGTTGAATTTGTTCGAAAATGGATGAATCCTCCAGTTTGATTGAAGATTCTCTTTAAGGCCACGCAAATTAATCTGACACCAATTTCATTTCACCCCTTGCCACTCTCCTTAGAAAAAAAAATGTTCTTGATGTCAAAAAATGTCAAACTTTGATAACTTGTACCAGGTAAAAAAAAATTCGTGGAGACAATCTATTAGCAAGTCGATAAAGGTTATTCATTTTCCTTTCGGGGGTAAAAACTTGAGTATCTGATGATGATGATTTGGCGCGAAGTTATGAATTTTTGAAAAAAATATTGCATTTTCTAGATCTGAACATTTATCGAAATTGTATACAAATGTATACCTTACCTTAAATGCTTAAATTGAAGTGATTTTATCTTTTAATTTTCTCGTGATCGCTTTACACTTCAAACTTATCGAAGTTCAAGCAGAGTTATGAAAAACTCACAAAATGCTGAGTAAATTTCAAAAGCCCATAGCTTCGGACAAAATCATCGTATAGGTAATTGAAATTTTTAAAATTTTACCGAAAAATAAATAGGTACATTTTATCGCTATGTTGACCATTTGGGCCGAAAATATTTTTATTTCATACTGTGTTGCATTTGCTTCTTTATGAGATTGATTTCAGTCCGGAAAATGAAACATTACGGTATTGTTCTACTTTACAGGATTGTATCATTGCTTAGCAACCTACTATTTATTAAACAATAAATAAAAAGGATCAAATTTTAAACTGTCAGATATATTTTATTTGAACGAAATATTAGAAATTTATATTTACATTTATCGTACAGTCTTTATTGTCAGTAATCTTAATTGAAGGAATGCTATTTTCATTTTGAACCATTGTAGAAACTGATGTGGATGTGGATTGTTGTTGAAGTACTTCTACAAAGTTCTCACCACCTTGAATCATCCGTGCAATTTTTCGTTTCCCTTCGATGGAATCTTCTATATATTTCTCGGCGACAGAAGAACTCTTCCACCCACCGTGCCTTTTTAAAACAGTTAAATCAGCGCCGGCATTGGCAAGAAGTGTCGCGGACGTTCGCCGGAAACAATGCCCAGTGTATTTTTCAGGATTTGCTAAATTCAGATATGTGGCTATTTTCTTAGGCATTCCTCCAATTGAGTGTATCCCAACTCTCTGAGATATACATTTTCCATTCCGGTAACCCACGAATAAATTATTAAAAGTCAGGTGTTTTGGTCGCAATTTAAGATATCTTCTGTACAAATTTAAAAATTTATCCCATCTACCTCATTAATAACTGTAAAAACCCTTTTTTGGTTGGTTTTAGTATAAGGGATTGTAATAACCAGTTGGGTGCCAGTATCTTCCACATTATTAATAGTCATGCCTACCATAGTAACGACCTGAAACCAACAATAATATTTAAAATTTAGAACATTTTTATTTTGCTGTGTATTTTCAATGTAATTTGTATTTTTACCTTTGTCAAAAGATACTCGTTATCAGGTGCTTCTTTTAGGAATTGTTGAACTTCATCTCTTGATAGTGTTTATGATTGATTCGGTTGATAACTGACTGATTGTCTTTTTAAAAATGCAATCACTTTCGGAAAACGAGAAATATCTATATTTTCGTTCACAAGAAGCATAGACTTTACCATGGAGTACTTCGACCATAAGGACGAACTAATCATTTTATTTGACTAAAATAATAAAAATTCTATAGAGGCAAAACTGCAATAACATATTAAATGAATGAATACTCACCAGATCTAACATATATGCCAAAATTACATCTTCTATTACGTTTGTCACTTTATTTTCTTGTTTCCATAGCACAAAAAGTCGATATTTAGGGGTAATACCATAAGAGATGATAATTTTTTGAGAATTGTTTTGTCGTTTCCACGGCAACTTATTTCTAACAATTTCACGACACAAAACATCATCATTCCGTGATGTTTTGTGGAGTGAAATTGCAATAAGTTGGCGTGGAATAGACAACAATTCTCTCAAAAAATTATTATCTCGAATGGTATTTAGAAAGAATATTTTTCTTGTTAAAAATACTACCAAAACGACTCATATTGCTAAACATTTTTGACGTTTCATGTGACAAATTAATTTATTTTTTGTAACTAACATAACAAAATAAAACCTAATCTACATAATTATGTTGTCAGATACATCATTTCACATTTTCAATTCTATTGGTTGCATTACGTCATTTGACGTTATCATTACACAATATGATTGGTTAAACCATCTGTCAAAAAATATTCGTTAGCATATTTTTCTGCGGATTTTTTCGGGATCAATTTTTCCTGTGCTTCCGCAGATTTAATTAAGATTTGGTCGGGAATAACTTTTTCTGCATTCATTTTTGAAATGTCAACAAAACCAACAAAACAAAATTTGTTTCAATCATTTTTACCTCTCGCCACTCATATGTGGTAAGAGAGGTATTGTAATCATGCTAAAATTTCGATAGTCAGTTTTCAATGGATAAGCACGTTTTGAGGTCCCTAGAACACGATTTTGATAATTTCGCGATGATGTCTGTGTGTGTGTCTGTGTCAGGATGGATGTTGGAGGTACGATAACTCAAATACCACTGAATAAAAAAAATTGAAATTTTGTATACAATATAATGACACACTAGATTAGATCTGATTAGATTTTGGTGTTGATCGTGCAACCGGAAGTGGTAGTTTCTTGAAGATCTGAAGAGTTTTTCTGGAATATCCTCAAAATTTTTGAATTAAATTGATTTTTTTAATAACATTGTATACTAAATGTTACTGTCTACAATATGTATTCAAAACGTTGTTTCTATCTACCACCATTTTCCAATTACAAGAAGTTAAAAATTCGACAAATTTCTTACAATTTTGATTTATCTGCCTACCTATGAAAACAAAAAATAAAATATTTGAGTGTTTATGTCATATGAATTTTTGACAAATTGAAAATATGATATGCCATTTATCGCCATTTATTATATACCTATAACCGTAAATGTCAAATGTAACAGTTTCTCGTACATTTTACAGTGACAGATGTGCTAGCTATAAGTCCTACAGTTTGTTGTTACCTCTCGCCACTCATATCTGTAAGAGAGGAATTGTAATCATGCTAAAATTTCGATAGTGAGTTTTCAATGGATAAGCACGTTTTGATGTACCTAGAACACGATTTTGATAATTTCGCGATGATGTCTGTGTGTGTGTGTGTGTGTGTGTGTGTGTGTGGATGGGTGTTGGAGGTACGATATCTCAAATACCACTGAATTAAAAAATTTGAAATTTTGTATATAATATTCTGACACCCTAGATTACATCTGATTAGATTTTGGTGTTGATCGTCCAACCGGAAGTGGTAGTGGTAGAAGATCTGAAAAGTTTTTCTGTAATATCCTCAAAATTTATGAATAGGAATTTTTTTAATAACATTGTATACTAAATGTTACTGTCTACAATATGTATTGAAAACGTTGTTTCTATCTAGTACCATTTTTCAATTACAAGAAGTTAAAAATTCTACAAATTTGTTACAATTTTGATTTATCTGCCTACCTATGAAAACAAAAAATAAAATATTTGAGTGTTAATGTCATATGAATTTTTGACTTTTTGGCAAATTGAAATGGAAAATATAAAATGTCATTTATTATTTATAAGGTCATAATAAACTTTAATAATATTATAAAAACTACAATTCTCGAATTCCCTTCTACAATGGTATATTTGTGAGTAAGTACCTTCATACACACTTAGTAAAATAGTAAAGTATATGGCGAGAGGTTATGTGTTGGCCACATCTTACTCGTACCGTAAAAACTCATCTACCGGACTTATAACGTATATAACTATTTTGGCACACCATACATGTTGCCAAAGTTTGACATTTTTGAGTCAAAAACATTGTGTTTTTAGGGGGGTGCCTGAGGATAAATTGGATTTGGCGTCACATTAAGTTGTGCAAAATGTTATGAGTTATGACCGAAAAGGCACAAAATGCTATTTTTTTCAAATATTCATAACCTCGCGCCAAATCATGGCAGGTACTCAACTTTTTTTCCCTTAATAGGAAACTGAATGAACTTTATCGCCTTGGTAGTGGATTGAGTCCATGATTCTTTTGCACCCGGTACAAGTTGTCAAAGTTTGACATTTTTTGACATCAAGAACATTTTTTTCTAAGGAGGGTGGCAGGGGGAGAAATGAGCTTGGCGTGAGATGAACTTGCGTGACCTTAAATAGGAAACTTCAATTTTGTCAGAACTCGAAGATTCATGCATTTTCGACAAGTTCAACCGAGTTATAGCGAAATTCGGAATTTTTGGTGCATTTTCGAGTGATGCGTTTTTTGCCGAATGTTAGATTAATAACACACGCAAAGGATTGTACAGCGAATAAAGAAAATAACAAATTTATAAATTGTGTAAATTGGAATAAGTACCACAAAGATGAAAAAGTTTCAGAAAATCATGCGGCTCTCGACAAAAATTGCCCTTGCTGCTAAAATGCTGTTAAGAAGTACAAAGGTAAAGAAACAAATTAAATAAATTTACAGTATTCAAGGGCAGCAACGATAAATCTAATCCAATCTAAACCAATAGAGCAACAAAATGTAAGACAAAATTAGAGCTTTCGCTTTTCGCTCAGTCTCCAAACATTGTCATTCATCGGTAAACTGTCCTTACCGTTCTTGATAATTAATATACTATAAATGAAGTAATAATATTGAAAGCACAAATTTAACATTTAAAAAAAAATAATTAAGAGGAACGGATACTGGTGCAGCGTACAAGTGAAAACAAGGTTTCGTTTTCACCGTCATATCTAATCTAAATATTAATATTTAAAAATAATTTTTTTTTTAATTTGTAGAGGAAGGTTGTTTGTATGACATTTGTGTATTACAATTTTAAATTTTTGCTTGATTTGTTATTATAGGCGTTATAAACATTGGCAATTTTGTAATTCATTTTAAAGTGTATTATGTTTTGAATTTTAAAATTTCAATACGGAAATGTCACAGAACCAACTTTCTTCTACAAATTAAAAAAAAAATTGTTAAATTTTTTTAACATTTAGACTAAATTTTACGGTGAAAACTAAACCCCTTTTTGACACAAAAATAAGGTCAGGCAGTGTCACCTCTAGCGGTAGATATTCGAAATTCAATTTAGCTCCACCTCCAAGCTTCGTATTGGGTACACTTATTAAAATTCTAAGAAATTGACTCTTTTGATAATAAGACATATTCTGATTATTTGTGTTCCGATGTGAAGCAGTTTATTGTTTAATGTTGAATCTTTGTATTTTGTTCTGAACTTTATTCAAGTAATGGGAAAAAGAAAAGGTAGTAAAACTCGCCGCTATTTAAGTGTAAAAAGAAAAAAAAGTATCAATATACGCACATATAACAAAAATAGAAACAAAAATGATGATATTACTAATATGTGTAATCCTTCTATTTCTATTGAATCTAATTGTGTTCAAGTGGAAAATGAATTAAATTTAATAACCAGGTAAGGACTAAAAAAACTAATTTTTTTTGCAGATTATTTTTTCGTACAACCATTAAGCAAATTTTATTATAAAATTCAAATGTTTATAACTTTTAATTTCCTCGTACGGAGTACAAAGGAAGTATTGTAATTGCGAAAAATTTTGGTTCTCAGATTTTGACGGAAATATCCGTTTTGACCTTTTCTGAATCCATTATGACTAGTTTCGTCGTGATGTCTGTACGTACGTGCGTAAAGTTTCATTTTTGTTTTGTTTTAGTGCATCTACAAGCAATAATTTTATTCCTTCTTCTTCATCATCAGAATTGGAAGATTTAGAAATAATCAATAATACGTCCTTCACGAGTTCAGCTCAAGAGGTAGAAATAAAAGGCTGTCGTATAGTTAACTTTTCACATTTTTTAACATCATTAAAAAATATTTCCAACCATGATAAAATTTTCGGTTGCACATTACAAAATTTGATTATCACCAAGGAACAACAGCAAGGATTAAACTCAATCGTGGAATTTACGTGTAATATGTGTAATCGTAAATTCAATATTTCTACTAATGAGACAGAATATTTGAATAATGAATCTACTCCATTAGGAAAAATACCAATAAACTCTTCAGCCGTGGAAGGAATAAGGGGATCGGTGTAGGTTATAGTAACATGGAAGAATTGTTTTGTACTATGGACATTCCATGTATGAGCAAATCAACATTCAAAAAATATGAAAAAATAGTATCAGAGGGATGGAAAAATGTTGCATATGAAAAAATGAAGGAAGCTGGAGAAAAAGAAGCTCAATATGCAATTGAAAATGGGAATGTTGACAAAGATGGAATTCCGTGTATAACAGTTGTAGCAGACGGTTGTTGGTCAAAGAGGAGTTACAGGAACAATTACAGTGCGTTATCAGGTGCGGCCGCAATTATAGGAAGACAATTTGGAGAGGTTTTATATTTAGGAATTAAAAATAAATATTGTTTTGTCTGCTCCCATTATGAAAAAAATAATATGGATATTCCTAATCATAACTGTAACAAAAATTTCGAAGGTTCCTCAACAAGTATGGAAGCATCTATTTTAGTTGAAGGATTTTTACAGAGTATGAATATGCACGGAATAAAATATACCAAATTTATAGCGGATGGTGATAGTAGCTGTTACAAAAGAATTTTAGAATCAAATCCATATCCCGGTACTATGATTGAAAAAATAGAGTGTAGAAATCACATATTACGTAATTTCTGTAACAAAATGAAATCTTTGTGTACAGATACCAGATTTCCGCTAAATTTAAGAAAAATATCAAATAGTAGAATACTTAGATTAAGACGAGCAATAAAATGTGCAATTAATTTTAGAAAAAATGAAGAGATATCACATATTAACAGAATAAAATTATTACATAGTGATATTGACAACAGCATTAAACATGTATTAGGCGAACATTCTGAATGCGCTAGTTACTTTTGTAAGAAAAATGACGAAGAAAATTTATTTATTCATATTAAAGATTGCTCAGAATTATATAACAGATTAATAACTTACATAAAAGCTGTATCAATTAATGCAAGAAGCCTAATAAATGATGTTGATAGTAATGTAGTTGAACAGTTTAATTCTGTAATTGCAAAATTTGTTGGGGGCAAACGAATTAATTTTTCAAAAAGTAAGTCATCAGAGTCGGTGCTTCGCAGCAGTGGTGTCATATAATTCAAAAAGTAGACCGCATTACTCGTTACATAAAACACTGGTAGGTAAAAGTCCATCGAAACTAAAACAAAAATTTGAAATAAGTCGACAAAAAGAAAATAGTAGATGTAACAAATCAAGAAAGTTAAAACGTAGAAAGTTGTTTACAGAAAACAAAAAAAATAACGATAATATCGACTATGGAGAATCATGTCAAAAACCAGATTTGGACAAAGAAAATTTTGAAAGAGAAAAAATAATATTTTTGAAGAGTTTAGAAAAAAGTAACGAAGAAAGATGCAAATTTGAAAGAGCAACAATTTTACAAAGTGGTAGTAGTCTTTGGTTAGAAGAGAGAAGAAAACAGCTTCAAATTTTGGAACCATTTGCAAAAGAAGAGTGACTACAAGCTGCGAAAAATTAGTAATAAGATTATTATATGCAACTGACTTAGTTAGTGTACCCGCTATAAATTATGGCAGAATACATGAGTCAATAGCTCGAGAGCAGTTAGGAAAACAATTGAATGTAGAAATTGAACAGTGCGGTATGTTCATAGATCGTGAATATCCATTTTTAGGCGCCAGTCCTGATGGTCTCATAAATAATAAAATAATAGTAGAGATTAAGTGTCTATATAATCCAAAAAAATTATCTTTTGATGAATTAATAGAACTAGATAAAATAAAAATTTTAAAAAAAGAAAAAAACACTGGCAAATTAATAATAAATAAGAATCACAATTGGTGGTACCAAATTCAAGGACAATTAAGAATAAGTAATTCTGATGAGTGTATTCTGGGAATTTGGACTTCTGTGAACGAGAACCTAAGAACTGAAACTGTAAAAAGAGATAACATTTTTTGGGAAACATTTATGAAAGAGAAATGAAAAACATTTTATTATAAATGTATTTTGCCCGAAATAATTGACCCGAGACATACACGAAATATGAAAATACGCGAGGCAGAGTAACATAATTTTTACATTGCATTCTAAATTTATTACATTGTTAAAACTTATTAGTTATTACATTATTATTAGATATTCTATTTAAATGTCTTATTTAATAAATAACTGAGTTATTTGGTAATTTATTAGTAGTAATATTTATACCTATACTTATCCACCAACATAAATAATAATTTCCTCCAGCACAAACCGAGTAGAATGTCTTGCACTTTACAATAATTCATATTATCTAAGGATCTACATATTCTAATGAACCTATTGATATTTTACTAAAATTGTTTGGATCCTTTTTTCTCAATATATTTCTCGTAATAGGTATACAGGACAATAGCAACAACAATTATTATTGTTATTATTACCCATTTGTATAATTGCTTGCTATTAGTTGCACTAGCTTATAACATAGGTACATTAGTGACAAATATATTATATTAATAATTTGATTGATAATGAGATAGTGTTCAATAGCTGTAGATAATTTTATTTATGTCTTTTTACTTTATTTATAAAAATAAATACATATTTTATTTATTTACTTGTGGTCTATTGTTTATGATAGAATACTTTTCGTTTTTTTCAAATGGGTTAATTTAATTATGTTAATTAATCAAATATAGTATACAGTATGCAATCATGCCAGAAACTATTTTCAAAGTTTGTGAATAAAAAACTAATTCAGAGCCAAAATTAAATATTCCCTCATACACACATTTTTCCTACATGGCACACGATCATTCTCTAATAAATTGTTACAATTTTCCAAGAATTTTATAATTGGATACTGTGCTACATAAAACTGAATCCGTATTTCTCCCACTTTTGGTCTATAGCCTTCCACCCTTCGATTTCAACTTAGTATAGCCCCGCCTTCTACTGCACAGGTAGTGGCTCCTCTTGCACCCGACCCGGGCCGATAAATTTTGGTAGTGCAGTAACCGTTCCCCTTGCTACTGATTGTACAAAAGCTCATTAACGAATTTCTTAGTTTAAATTGTTGTATATTTATATTAAATACTTGTCAAATTCACTTAATGTTATGATTATGAAGGGTAATCGTTCGTCTCGAGTTCTTCTTATTTGATTTGTTGTTCAAATATTACATTGACAATTTTCACTAGTGAAAATTGCCGCGAAGCGTTGCTTAGATACTATGTCAGTTGATGATTGTTTTAAAAATACATTACTTTTTATGAATAAATAAAATAATTCGAGAAATTGTCAAGCCGAATACCATACGTGACTATGATTTTTTGGTAATTTTTGCCGTCCGGTCAATCCTGCTTCTTGCTTTAGAAAATAATCACTCGTGCTACGCACTCGTGTTTATTTTCGACGCAACAAGCAGTCGTGACCAGACGGCAAAAATTGCCGGCAAAATCATAGTCACTAATTAGTATTATATATGAATATTACGTGATTTAAATTTGCCGCCAAACTACGCTCGGTGATACTAGTAGTATTTCTGCTTAATACATTTTCATCAGAAAGTGATAAAAAAGCTATTATATATAATTCCTTTAATTTTAGAGCTATTGTTACAAATTTTAATAGAAGTTTTCTAAAAAGCTTTCATACCTACCTTAAATGAGTATATTTTCTTCTCGAATTTGAAAAATATACGTTATACTATGGTTATACGTTGATATAAACAAACTAGTGCATGACATATTTTTTTATGTTCACATTTACTCAAAAAGCACTATGTATTTAACGTTGTGCGACTTGATATTATGTTCACGCTCTAATATTAATATTAATTTTTGTCATATAATACATTGTTTGCTAAAGCCGTTTTCAGAAATCTGCTACTAAAATTGTTCTATTTTTTGAGCTATTTTTAAGAAAATATAAAATTTTGTAATGAAATGTTTGATATTTCTTGAGTTATCATGGACGAAAAAATCATAACACGCACACAAATACATCCCTATGCACACACAGACAAATTGCACCGTGATACTACTAAAATCGGGTTCTAGTGACTACGAACGGGAATCGGGAATCTATATTGAGAACAAAATCCCAATTATATTTAACAGATGTCGCCAGCATTCAGCGCTTCGGCTAAATTCGATTCGGCGAAACTACGGGTAGGTGAAACTACGGTTTGCCTAAATCTCGTTCGGGATTACTTCAATACGGTGAAACTAAAGGTTGGTGAAGCTACAGGTCGGTGAAACTACGGTTTGGCTAAATATCGTTCGGACTTACTTTATTTTGGTGAAACTTCAGATCGGCGAAACTACGGGTCGGCGAAACTACGGGTCGGTGATACTACGGGTAGGTGAAACTACGAGCTGGCATAATATTTTTAGGTAAAACTACGGGTCGGCAGAACTACGGTTCGGTCAAACTAAGCGTTCCCCCGCGTCCCCCCAAAATTCTGAAAAAAACTTTCTTAAACGGGTACACTGCACAAGTTTTTCGCAATTATCTCGCAAGCGGAATTAAATTCTGAAACAAAAAATTTGATATTTCTATCCGTTTAAAAAATAACGATAATTAACCTCAATTAGTTTGATAAAATCAAATATGTTTAGCAAAAATAATCTGTATGGGTATAAATCTTCGCGTGCACAATCAGGTGTATTATAGAATACCTACTATATTGACCTACCAACAAGGGTGGTCCTTATTTTTCGACTTTTGATAAATTATTGCGGCACCCTGTCATATGATTCATTTTTGGAAAGATTTTAGAGGTCGCTACCAGCAGTCAAACTTTCAAAAAAACCTTGAATCCTGCTAATTGACTCCAGCATGTTTATTAACCTATTTTAAAGTGAAATAGCATGCAAAGAGACACACTTTAGTCAACCTCTCCCCCCCCCTACCCCTTTGCTGTGCTACGCAGAGAGGTTGAGCCCCGCCTCGCACTTCAGTTGGAATTCAGTCACTAGGGAGAGAACAAGCATTTTCACCCATACGTACTCTTGTTTTGACTTGTCATGGCGTCCACAAGTAGCGGTGTAAGTAACTAGAAATAAAACCAATATTTGGCTTATCGGCCAGTCACTACCAAATCTGAATCAGTCAAAGCTGCCTTCTTTTGGCGAAGTATTACGTTTATTTTTTTACTACAAAAGCGAAGAAAAGAAAACAATTCGCGATTCTGCGACTATGGCTGCATGCGAAGTAATAAAATTGTGGGAAAAAGCTGGTATACCAATGCGATTGAAAAAACATGTAATCATTAAAATCGAACAACACTTCAAAGAGTGGCAGAATCTGAAAAAAATAAAGAAAACAAGAAAAAACGTTCTGAAGCATTAAAGAAGAAAGAACAAGACTGGCAACAAAAATTAGAAGATTTGTTTGATATTGCTCACTCTGAAGCTTTAAATATTATGACTATAAAAGAGGATAAGCAGTTTTTATTAGCACAACGCCAGAAATGTCGACGGGGTTTAATTGGTTCAGTAGATAAAAAAAGTTTAAGAAAAATTGAGAAATCGAAACAGAAAGCAGAACGTCTTAAAAATTACGTGAACGTGAAAACAGAAGTATCTCGTCTTTGACAGAAAAGTGCTTACTTTCTTCTTCTAGAACCAGCGAAGAAACAACTGTATCTGATTTCGAAAACTTTTCAGAATCTTCAAAAGCGCAACCGTCACAAAAGTGAGCTCGAAAAGACATAATTAGTAGCCACTTAGCTGCTAGCCTTGATGTTTCTAAATGAAGTGACAGAAAAGCAGCTGTGGTCGTAGCATCTACTTTGAAAAGTGCAGGTTGTGAACCTTCAGAATTTAATGTTAATAGATCTTCTATTCGTCAACAGCGTTTGAAAAATCGAAAAGCAATAGCAGAGTCTCTCAAAAGCGAGTTCAAACCTAATTTACCATTAACGATTCATTGGGATGGCAAGTTAATTGAAGATATTAGTGGTCATGAAACTGTTGATCGTCTGCCTATTTTGGTATCAGGGCATGAGGTCGATCAGCTTCTAGCGGTTCCAAAATTAGACTGTGGAACAGGCGAAGCATGTGCGTCATCCGTCTATGAAACAATAAATTCATGGGGCTTGAGCGATAAAGTAAAATGTTTATGTTTTGACACTACAGCTGTAAACACTGGTTTGAGAAATGGAGCTTGTGTTCTTGTGGAGCAAAAAATGGAGAAAGATATGCTTTGGCTTCCTTGTCGACATAACATATTGGAAATTATGTTAGAAGCTGTAGTGAGTCCGTCTATTAGTCCTGATATACAATTGTTTAAAAGGTTTAAGAATAACTGGGACAAAATGAACAAAAACGATTATAAAACAGTTATTTCTGATACCACGTCCTCAAACATCGTAGAAAATGTGGCTGCAGATAGGATTTTTTTCGCTCAAAAACAACTTCAAGTATATCAACCTCGAGATGACTACAAAGAGTTGTTGCATCTCACGATCATTTACTTGGGAGGGGTTCCTGAAAAAGGAATTTCATTTAGGAGGCCCGCTGGTCTTCACCGTGCAAGATGGATGGCGAAAGCTATGTATTGCTTGAAAATTTACCTATTTAAACATCAGTTTAAACTGACGAAAAAGGAAGAGAAAGCTGTGAAAGATATTTGTATTTTTACAGTCATGATATATATAAAATACTGGTTTCAAGCCCCTGCTGGATGGGCTGCACCGAGAAACGACTTACTATTATTAAAAGACCTTATAGCCTTTGAAAGTATAAACCAAACGATGGCCAATGTCGCTATGAAAAAAGTTCTGAATCATATGGTACTTGTCGGAAGAGCTGGTGTCTTTTGCTTTTTTCGACGACGAACTTTCAGTTCAAGATAAGAAAAAAATGGTAAATGCACTAAAAATCGAAGGTGTCGAGGATTGTCCAAAAAGAAAAAGCATTGATGTCAAACACATCATAGAAAAAAGCATCGAAGATTTTGTGACTAGCAACTCCTTAAAATTTTTCCAGACACTGGGTATCTCATCAAAGTTTTTGACTAAAGATGTTGAAACTTGGGAGGATGACGCTGATTTTAAGATTTCGAAGAAAATCGTCCATTCTATGCGGGTAGTAAATGATATTGCTGAACGTGGTGTTGCTTTAATGGAGGAATTTAATAAACTGATGACAACAGATGAAAATCAAAAGCAATATTTGCTTTTGTTGGTAAAAGAGTACAGAAATAAATATCCTGATACGAAAAAATCAACCTTTGTATCCTGATTACGAATGATTTTAATAATAAGATGTATCTTAATTAGTAATCTAAACAATAATTTTGCATGCTAAATGTTTAATATCAATAAATACAAATGACTGATTAACACAGTGTTTTTATTTTTTTCATTAAAATTCAAACCTTCGTAGCGACCCCTAAATATTGTTTAAAAAATGTGAAAAAATTACTGACATGGTTTCTTAGGGTAGAAAATCAAATGAGATGGCGCCCCGCCAAAAATTCGAAAAAAAAATTATTTTCACTCATATAAGGACCATCCTCATGCCTTTATTAGACATATTCTTTGATATATTTTGTAAATTTAATTTTTGTGTTATTGACGTTTATACGAAAATCATTCGAAAACAGTACAAAAAGAAAACAATAACAAACTCTCAAACTGTACAGTCAAGTTATTTGATAGAGGTAAATTCATTTAAGCAGAACCCTGCGCGAAGTACAAATTCTCGTCTTAGAAAGAGAGGCATAGATGATACACAAGAGGAAACTACGCTACTGTTTGTTCTACAGAACATCAGCTTCAATATTGTTATTGTCATGTTGACGTTCGTAGTGTTTTGCTTCGTGTAACGCTGTGAATTTTGTAATTAATTGTGATTGACTTATATTTTAGTTTTCTTTGAAAATTAAGTCAAGTGCAGCGTAGCATATACTCGCTAACTCCACTTTTGTAAAACGGACAGTACATAACAAGCTCTGCCTTCTCGCGCAGCTCAGGGTCCTAGATATTTGAATTTTACTCTAATGCATGCTACATACAATTTTTACTTATATTAGGACGTAATAATATGTTTAAAAACTACTACTGTAGGAATATTTTGTTATTTGTTAATGTTAGGTTGTAGTCTTGTAGTAACAAAAGAACGGAAGTATGACAGTGTAAAATAAAATGGTTGAACGTGTGTTAGGAAATTAAAATAGTAAAAACCAAGAACGTGTTTCATTTACAAAAGTACAATAAAACCCAGCAAAAATAATAGGTTATGGGCCCAGGAAACTCTAAAGCTCAATAGTAGTAAAAGTAACAACAACAAAAATATAAAAATGAGTTCGGTACCAGGAACATCTTATCCTCAGTTATCAACAGATAATTTTGATAATTGGAAGTTTAGAGTGCGACTGATTCTACTAGAAAAGAAGGTGGAAAGTGTGCTAACACAAGATGTTTCACAGATAACAGATGATAAAAAACTTCAAGAGTTTAAAGATAAAGAAGCAAAAGCAATGAATATCATTGTGCAATGTGTAACAGACAAACATTTAGAAAGCCTAAAAAGTTGTGAATCAGCCAAACAAATGATGCAAAAATTAAATGATCTTTTTCAAAGAAAGAGTGTATTCAACAAGCTGCATCTCAAAAGAAAGCTGCTGTCATTAAAGTGCAGTTCAAGCGAAAAACTGGAAGATCATTTCTTAAAGTTTGATTCAATAGTACGTGAACTTGAAACAGCAGGTATGAAGTTAGAAGAAACTGACAAAGTATGCCACTTATTATTAACAATGCCTGATATATATGAATCAGTTATAACGGCTATGGAAACAATGAACACAGATTTAACTATAGAATTTGTGAAATCACGGCTATTAGATGCAGAATTGAAGAATAGTAATAAAACAGAAGAAAACAAAGAAAGTACAAGCAATGAAACAATGTTTAATGCAGTTCCATTTAACTGCTATAAATGTGGAAAAAGAGGTCACAAAGCGAACAACTGCAGAACGGGAGAACGTGGAGGTTTTGGTCATGAAAGAAGAAGTTTCGGGAACAGAAGAGGTTATCGTACTGGAAGATTTATCGGAACTAGCAGGGACAACAGACAACAAAGTGTCAATTCAGCAACAGTAACACAAGAATCGTAGATTTCATTTATTGCACTAAATTGTGAAACAATTGATAAAAACATTTTTATTGTAGACTCTGGATGTACCGAGCACATGGTCCAAACAAATTTAGAAAAAGTAATGAAGAACATAAGGCCCTTGAAAGAAGAAGTAAAAATCAAGCTAGCAAACGGAAATAAAATAATATCGAAGAAGAGAGGAGAACTAGTAGGAGTATGCCAAGGAAAAACAATAAAATTAGATGCATTAATAGTTGAAGGTATAAGTCATAATCTACTTTCTGTTGCTAAACTAGTGCAAAATAACAATAGAGTAATTTTCGAAAATAATAATGTAATTATCGAAACTCCTGCACATAAAATTTACTGCGAGAGAAGTAATAATCTGTTTACATTATCAATAAACTTTGTATTGGATTATAATTAATTATTTATCACTTCACAATCAACTTGCATATGCATCAATATTATTATTCTTCTGTTTTCAATAATAAAGTAAAATAAATGTACTGAAATGTCATACAATAAATAAACAATATTTATTGAGTTTATATGCTATTTTATTAGTTTATACTGCACTATTCTAACAGGTTATGGGCCGTTGCACATCAAACTAATATAAATACAGGTTTATATACAGTACATGATGACTCCCGCCAGTGACTCAAAGTATGTAATCACTAAGTTAAATGGTTCGAATTATTTCAATTGGAGATATAAAATTGAAATGTTATTAAAAGAAAAAGGTATTTGGTCTGTAGTTATAGATGAGATACCAAGTTCTACACAGATTGAATGGATTCGACGTGATGAAAGAGCACATTCAACAATTGCACTTTCAGTTGAAGACGATCAAATACAACATATTCGAAATTGTAAATATGCAAAAGGGGCGTGGGATACATTAAAAGAGTTCCATGAAAAGGACACTCCTGGGAACAGAGTGCACGTTCTTCGTATGATTATGCGTCAAAGATGTGAAGAAAATGCTGATGTTCAGGAGCATGTTAATATAATGAACGAGCTGTTTCAAAAATTGCTAGCATTAGGTGATGAAATAAAACCTGAATTTTTTATGAGTGCCACATTGTTGGGGTCATTACCAGAAAGCTACGATGGATTAATTACAGCATTGGAAGCGCGTTCAGAGCAGGAATTAAATTTACGTCTTGTCATGTCAAAAGTGATTGCGGAGTATAAACGGCGAGTAGATAGGGTTGTTACTAAAGAAGAAACAGCATTACGAGTATCTTCAGGAACGAATTCAAACAAGAAATGTCATTTTTGTAAACTACCGGGTCATTTCAAAAACCAGTGTGAGAAATTCAAAGCATGGAAACGTTCTAAACAAAAAGAAAATAGGGATCAAAAAGCGAATTTGGTTAATAATGATTCCACTGATGAATTTTTGTTTTCTACTGAAAAATGCGTTGGTTCTGGTTGGATTATTGATTCAGGTGCGACATGTCATATCACAAGCAATAAGGAACATTTTGTAGAATTCAATGCTGAACATCGTGAAAAAGTCAAAGTGGCAAACGGCGACGAAATCATTTCTGAGGGCAGAGGAACTGTCAAAGTTGAGTTTCTGAATGCATCCAATGTAAAAAGGATTGTTAAGATACAGAATGTTCTGTATATGCCTGGTATTGGTGGAAATTTAATTTCAGTACAACGTTTGACGGAAAAAGGCTATAAGATCAGATTTGATTTTCGGATGTGTGAAATATTATCGACAGACGGAAAAACACAAATAGCAGTTGGTGATATTTCTGGAAAATTATATAAACTTCGTGAGTCAAACAAAGCATATTTGGTTAATGACTCGAGTTTATGTGTTCATCTCTGGCATGACATACTTGGTCATCGTGCAATTGATGTTGTAAAATCATTAGAGTATAACGGACTCGTGAATGGTATTCGAATTGCAAAATGTGATGAAGAGTGTAAAGCGAAGTTAAATTGTGAAGTTTGCTTAAAAGGCAAAATGACAAGAATTAAATTTCCACAAGAATCAAACAACCGATCAAAGAAAGCACTTGAATTAATTCATTCGGATGTCTGCGGTCCAATGCAGACAGAAACACCATCAGGTAAAAGATATATTTTAACATTTATTGACGATTATTCGCGGTATACAACAATTTATTTATTGCGAAATAAATCCGAAGTATCAGAAAAATTTAAAAATTTTGTTGAAATGTGCAAAACCCAATTCGAATGTAAAGTAAAATGCATCAGGTCAGATCGTGGAGGAGAGTATGTGTCTGCTGAGTATGTTAAATACTTGGAAAGTGAAGGAATTCAATTTCAGCATACTGCTCCATATAGTCCACAACAAAACGGCGTTGCTGAAAGAAAAAATAGAACGCTTGTAGAAATGGCTCGTTGCATGTTAATTGGAGCAAATATGAAATATATGTATTGGGGTGAAGCAGTTACAATGGCCAATTTTATTCAAAATAGATTGCCAGCAAAAGGAATTTTGAAAACACCATTTGAACATTGGTACGGAAAAATACCGAGCATCGGACATTTTAAACAATTTGGTGCAAAATGTTACGTGCATATTCCAGATGAAAAACGGCGTAAATTAGATTCTAAAAGTATGCAAGCAATTTTGGTGGGCTATGATATGCACTCCAAGGCATATAGGTGTTATGTACCAGAAAACAGAAAAGTCATCATCAGTCGAGATGTAAAATTTATTGAAAGGAATAATGATTGGAAACAACAGTTTGTTTCAGAAATGACAAGAGATTCTACAAGATTGGAAGAAGATTTCATTGAAAATAATGCACTTAGAAGGTCAACACGAACTAATAAAGGGATACCACCAACACGTTTAATCGAAGAAATAAATATTGTAATTCAAGAACCAAATAATTACAACGAAGCTGTGTCTTGTAAAGATAAAGATAAATGGATTGCTGCGATGAAAGATGAAATTAAATATTTGAATGAAAATCATACATGGGATATTGTAGAAAAACCAAAAGATCGTAAACCTATCGGATGCAAATGGGTATATAAGTTGAAAACTGATGCCAGTGGAAATCCTATTAGATACAAGGCACGTTTGGTAGCACAAGGTTTCAATCAAAAATATGGAATCGATTATGATCAAGTTTTTGCACCGGTTGTTAGACAAACAACATTTAGAATACTCCTATCTATTGCTGCAAAAAGGCAGATGAAAGTAATGCACTATGATGTAAAAACGGCATTTCTTAATGGAAAATTAACAGAAACAATATATATGAAACAACCGCCAGGTTTTGTTAAAGAAGAGCAAGAATATCATGTCTGTCTTTTGAGGAGGAGTATCTACGGATTAAAACAGTCAGCGCGAGCCTGGAATCAGGTAATTCATAAAGTACTAATTAACGCAAAATACAAACAAAGTAAAAATGATCAATGTTTGTACAGTATGGAGAACAATAATAGAGAAAAATGTTACGTACTGATATATGTAGATGATATAATTGTGGTAAGTGAACACAATAAGTTAATTGTGGATCTTGAAAAGAACTTGCTTAATAATTTTCAAATTAAAAATTTGGGCGAAATACAACATTATCTTGGTCTACAAATAGTCAAAGATTCTAACGGAAGCTACTCATTAAATCAAACAAAATATATTGAAAAAATAGTTTCAGATTTTGGATTAGCAGAAGCAAAATTTTCAAAAATTCCAATAAGCGTTGGATATGGAAAATCGAAAGAATCAGAATTGTTGCCTAACAATGAAAATTATAGAAAATTAATTGGATGTTTATTATATATTTCTGTTAACACACGACCAGACATATCGGCATGCATTTCAATTTTAGCACAAAAGGTGAACACTCCAAACCAAGAAGATTGGGAGGAACTCAAGAGAGCACTGAAATACTTGAATGGTACTAGAAATATGGTATTGCAACTTGGACGTGCAAGTAGCACAAATTCATTAATCGGATATGCTGATGCTAACTGGGCGGAGGATAGAAATAGTCGCAAGTCAAATAGTGGCTACATATTTCTGTTTGCTGATGGAACTATAAGTTGGAGTTGCAAAAGACAGACATGTGTGGCACTGTCTTCAACTGAAGCAGAGTTCATTGCTTTGTCTGAAGCTTGCAAGGAGGCACAATGGATTCGACGTGTATTTTATGATTTTCATGAAGAACTTGAAGAGCCAACAATCATTTTTGAGGATAATCAAAGCTGCCTCAAACAGATTCAGGAGGAGAAATTTTCGGATCGGTCAAAACATATCGACACACGATTTTTCTTTGTGAAGGATCATATAGATAAAGGGGACATAGTTTGTTCTTATTGTCCAACAGAAGAAATGCTGGGAGAATTATTAACTAAGCCATTACCAGTTACTAAATTGCATAAATTGCGCAAAGCATGTGGAATGCAAGTTAATTGAGGAGGAGTATTGGATTATAATTAATTATTTATCACTTCACAATCAACTTGCATATGCATCAATATTATTATTCTTCTGTTTTCAATAATAAAGTAAAATAAATGTACTGAAATGTCATACAATAAATAAACAATATTTATTGAGTTTATATGCTATTTTATTAGTTTATACTGCACTATTCTAACACTTTGACACAGCAGAAAAAGCTTTTACGGCCAAAGGCAAATTATGGCATCAAAGATTAGGCCATCTAAATAGATATGGTTTAATGCAGTTAGGGTTACCACATGAAAGTGATAAATGTGATATCTGTGTGCAAGGCAAAATGGCAAGACCTAAATTCACAAACAATATAAAGAGCACAAAAAGAATTGGTGAGTTAATACATTCTGATCTGAGCGGCCCTATAAATCCAGAAACAAAAAATGAGGAAAAATATTTTCAAGTTTTGATAGATGACTTCTCACATTTCACAGAAATAAAATTTTTAAAATCAAAACATGAAGCTGAACAAAATATTAAAGAATTTATCTCAAAAATCAAAACACAATTTGGACTAAGAACAAAGAAGATAAGATTAGATAATGGAAAAGAATTCACATCGAATAACTTTAAAGATTTTTGCAGAGCAAAAGGAATAGAACTTCAATATACAATGACGTACACGCCACAGCAAAACGGCATTTCAGAAAGAATGAACAGGACACTAGTAGATAGAGTTCGAACAAAACTTATAGAAACAGGATTACCAAATTATTTATGGGGTGAAGCCATCCAATGTTCAGTATATGAACTTAATCGGTCTCCAACAAAAACTCTACCATACGGAAAAGTTCCTGTAGATTATTGGCATGGAAAACGAGACTTAGAAAAACTTAAAGTATTTGGATGTCGTGCTTGGGCAGTAATATTACCAAGAGCTAGTAAACTATCACCAAGAGGCGTTGCAACAAGAATGGTCGGTTATAGTGGTGGTGGTTATAGACTATGGGATCCAACCAAAGATAAAATATTGACATCAAGAGACGTAATCTTCGACGAAGAGAATATTAAAGAAACTAAAGAAAATCTTGTTAGAGAAGATGGAGAAGAAAAGAATGATGAAGATGAAAGATGGATAAACAAGGAAGAAAGAAAAATAAATAATACAGAAAATATGCAAGAAACAGAAGACCAAGAAATAGCAGAAGAAGAACCGAATCAAAACGAAAATATGACAAGAGCAGGAAGACAGATAAAAACTCCAGCAAAATTAAGCGACTACGAGGTATACACAGCATATTGTTTACTATCCGAGTATGAAGATCCAAAAAATTATCAACAAGCCATCGAAGACGAAGAATGGAAGACAGCTATTGAAAAAGAACTAAATTCACACCAAAAGATAAATACATGGACTGAAACATCATTACCACAAGAAAAAATAGCCATAGATACAAAATGGATTTTCCGAACTAAAGATGATGGTACTAAAAAAGCCAGATTAGTAGCCAGAGGCTTCCAAATTCAAGAAGATGACAAATTTGGAATAATGTACGCACCTGTAGCCAGGTTAAGTACAATCAGAACACTTTTTGCACATGCTGTACAAAAGAGTTGGTCAATAAAGCAAATGGATATACCAACCGCATTTTTGAATGATATTCTAGAATCTGAAGTGTATATTAAAATACCAAATGGACTACCACAACGGAAAAATAAAGTACTGAAGTTAAATCGGGGACTTTATGGTTTGAAAGAAGCTCCAAAATGCTGGAACAAGCATTTTGACGAAATTGTTACCAAAAATGGATTTAAGAGATCTAGTTATGATTTTTGTCTCTATACGAATAACAAAGCATGGTTCTTAATTTATGTCGACGACATCTTAATTATTGGCGAAGAAGAAGATGTTGAAAATTTAGTAATTATGTTTAAAATTGAATTTGCAGCAAAAGACTTAGGAGAGACAAACAATTTCTTAGGAATGGAACTAATAAGAAATAAAGAGACTCTGAAAATAAGTCAAACAAAACAAATTGAGAAAATAATAATAAAATTTAATATGGAAGAATGTAAAGGTTCAAGAACTCCAATGGAAATAAATTATCAAGTAAACCTGAATGAAGAAGTAACCAAGGTTCCATATCGTCAACTAATTGGCAGCATTATGTATATTTCTACAGTTTCAAGACCAGACATAACATTTGCTACTTCATATTTAAGCCAATTTTTGGACGTACCAACAAAGCAAATTTGGACACAAGCAAAAAGAGTCATAAGATATCTGAAAGATACAAAATATCTTAGACTGATATATAGACAAATAAATATGCCAACTACAATTGATGCATATTCAGACGCAGACTGGGGAGGAGACAAAATAGATCGAAAAAGCATGAGTGGATCAGCTATATTTTATAACAAGAACTTAGTCTCATGGTTTTCAAGAAAACAATCATGTGTAGCTCTATCCACAGCCGAGGCAGAGTATATTGCTGCAGCAGCAACGGCAGCTGAAGTACTCAATATCAAATGACTAATTACGGATTTCAATCCAGGAGGAGACATCAAGATTGATTTATTTGTAGATAATAAAGGCACTATATGTATAACTCAAAGTTATGAAAATGGAAAGCGAACCAAACATATTGATATTCGCAATCATTTTATAAAAGACTTGTTACAGAAAGGTATTTTGAAAATTAATTATGTAGAGTCAATTAATAATGTTGCAGATATGTTAACTAAAAGTTTATGTACTGAAAAGTTTGTATCGTTTAGAAACTTGATTGGCGTAAATGCAATGTAAAATATTGTAAACTTAATGTTAGCGATTTGTAATTTAAATGTAAATCAAAATCGAGGAGGAGTGTAGGAATATTTTGTTATTTGTTAATGTTAGGTTGTAGTCTTGTTAGGAAATAAAAATAGTAAAAACCAAGAACGTGTTTCATTTACAAAAGTACAATAAAACCCAGCAAAAATAATAACTACAATGAAAATTGTTCATAAAGTAAGTTTTTAAATATAATTTTAATGAAACTCCCAGTACCTATACGTTTACATCTGTCATCTATCACTTGAATATCGTTTATCATTTTTTAATTTAATTTTTTTAAACATTTTGATTTTCTAGTCTTCAAACTTGGTGTGAATTTGTGGTCATGCATGACAGAAATAATGCGCATTGTGCTCCGTGCGCGGTGCGCTCAAATAAAAATTTAAAATGCTTGTAACTTTTGAACTAAAAAGCAAAAACTCGTCTTCTTGTTGTGCAAACATAATGAACAGTGACAACAGTAGACAACAAATGAATCTAAAAACACAGCGGTTGTTTTCTGGCCGCAGCCGCAAGTCGCCACCGCGGCTATGTGTTGTTGTCTGGCCGCAGCCGCGACCGCTACCGCGCCTGTCTGTGGGAGCCTTATGCGGGTTGCATATGCGTTACCTACACAACGGCGAAACATGACGTCACACTTTTTCAGTCTATTTGAAAACAAGATGGCTGCAACTAGTTCAGTTAAATTAGATCATATTTTGTAGTTTAGTAGAAAAAAAGTAGATATTTGGATTTTGGTATACACCTTTTCAGTACCTTTATCAACAACATAAGTCTCAGTCGATTGGACTGGAACTTCGTCCGCCATTTTAAAGAAATGGCCGCCATCTATTGTTTTTTATGTTTATCTCGTAAATGATTAATATTATGAAAAAAAACTGTTAATAAAAAATTGTAGAGCACAATGTTTGCTATAAAATGGTATAAGTAATTTTTTATAAAAGTTTTCGAAAAAATCGTGAAAAAGTATTTTAAAAATAACGATAAATTTTGATCAAGTAGTAATTTTTGTCACATCATACGAACAAGGCTGTAAGTTTTTTATGAATAAAAATATTGACTTTGATTTCCGGTTTGCAAAATCCAATTTCTTTACTTTACTACTTTACTTTTCTATAAGTAAAATTATTATCAAAATTTCTGACGCATGGATTTAGTCACAATTTAAGGACATTCTTACAAAAGTTTAATAAAAAACTGTTTTTTGATTTACATTTTGTTGTTTAATTTACAGGGACTTTTAATTGGATAAATAAGTTATTGACATCGGGATTTCTGCATACGATCTTTTATGATTCTCCATAAAAATTGTTAAAAATTATATGAGTTTTAAACTTTTTTAGGTTTTTGAAATGTTTGTATTTAATCGACTGCTATTTTTGAACGATTTAAAATATTGCATTACATTTTTTGAACATTTTTAATAAACTTGCATGGTATTTTGAAGTAAAGTAAAGTATTAAAATATAATATCGGTTACCTACTCGAAAAGTTAATGCTATTATACGCAAGTCAATATTTTAACTCGTTGAAAAATGTCAGTTGAATAAATACCAACATTTCAAAAACCTAATAAGAATTTTGAATTTCATCCGATTTTTTCCTACAAAATATCTTAAAATTTCGACCTAACTAAAACATACAAAAGTCTAAAACTCATAATTTTTTAGCAAATTTTATAGAAATACGTATGCAGAAATTCCGATGTCAATTAAGTACAAAGTGTGCATTCTAATGCTAACACAAACAAAAAGTGTACACCACATATATTTTTTGATAAACAGTAAGTGTAAAATTGGTGCGGCCAAGTTCACGAAAACCGAATTCAGTTGCGTACATTTTTTCTTGTTGAGACAAAAAAGTGTGCAAAATGTGTGCATTTTGATAACTGATAAACTTCACAACAAAAATGTGCGTGTCAAATATAATTCTTTTAAGGCTATAAACTTTGGTGCGGCTAAAAAACATTGGCCGCGCCCAACGCTTTTAAAGAGCGGATGGATCATCATTCGAAAGCCCAAAAAGTGTGCATTCCAATGACGTATTAAACAAAAAGTGTGCGTCATTAGATTTTATAAAATTACATGATTTTGTGTCACGTTGTAAACGCTAATATAATAAATCAGTTTACTATTATATGCAAAGCTATAAAAATAAAATGAAAAAAATATAAATAATTCTGTCACTTATTCTTGCGCCATAAAAATAAAAAAAATTTGCCACTTGGATTTCATATTTGCCACTTTGTTACAGTCAAATTAATTGAGACTTTTAGTATGTTTTTGATAAAGGTACTGAGAAGGTACCTATATACCAAAATCCAGTTTACTACTAATTTTTGTCACTAAAAAATCTCATTTGACTGTATTAAACTGTATTTGACATTTAATACACTGAAAAAGTGTGACGTCACGTTTCGCTGTCGTGTAGGCAACGCATATGCAACCAGGTTTGCAAATAAGCGTCACGACTTTTTCAGTCTATTGGTGCCCAAATAAATACATATAAATAAATGACTACAAGCTTCAACTTTATTTATTATTATTATTATTATTATTACGAAAAATATGGAGTTGAGGACTGAGTCCTATGAACTCACTACATAAATGCAAAATTTACATATGTACACTAAACAAAAATACAAAAAAGAAACAACAACAAAATACACGGGCAAAAAAACAGTTAACCAATACAGATGCATAGAAAAGTGAAAAAGAACGCAGCAAGTGTGGAGACGCTCGACCTTGAGGTAGGTAGAACTTCAGATGAATGTGACGTTGATCGTTGATGACAGATGACAGATGACACACGCCGCACCCCGCACGTACGGAAAACAGGCCTTACGAGCACAATCGCACAAACAAAAACAAATAAGTTTAAATCAACATGGCTGATGCTGATTACTGGTGAAAAAGAAGTTCGTCCATTTGGTTTTTAAATGCATTGATTGACGAGGCACTGACGGCGGATTCTGACAGGGAGTTCCAGGTGTGGAAGATTCGGTTGCTGATGAAACAGCAACGCTTCAGCTGTAGAGAATGACCTCTGAGGCGTATGTCTGACTGTAAGTCAAACAGGTTTTCCATATTCGTGGTAAATGTGTTATGCAGAGCTCTGAACGTGAAAATTAGATCGCCACGAGTCCGTCGATCAGCAAGCGATATGGTGTGAAACTGCCGAAGTCGGTCCTCGTAAGGCAAGGATCTAAAATTTCCGGGAATTCTAGTTGCACGACGCTGTACTTGCTCAATTCGATTCCTGTCTCTGGCAAGGTAGGGAGACCAAACAGTGACTGCATATTCCAGGTGCGGCCTGACGAACGTGTTGAACAGCTTGGTCAAAATCCTGGGGGTTATGTGCGAGAACGTAGACTTGATAGTGTGAAGAGCGTAGTTGGCTTTTTTCACTGCAGCAGCAGTTTGCGGTGACCAAGATAAGTCATGTGTTATTATAACTCCCAAGTCGCTGTGTTGTGTTGTGTGTTGTAGGATGTTGCCGATGATGCTGTAGTTCGTTGTTGGATTATTTTTGCCGATGTGGAGAATTACGCATTTGGTTATGTTTAGTTCTAGGAGCCAAGTTTCACATCAGATCTGGAGACGGTTAAGATCGCATTAAAGTAAGTCGCTGTGTGTTATGGGATTAACATATAGTTTACCATCATCTGCGTAGAAGGAGCATTGAGAGTCTAGGTGGTGACGCAAATCAGAGATGTAGGCTAAGAATAAGAGTGGGCCTAGTACCGAACCCTGGCAAACTCCGCTGCGGACTGGTAGTCTGTGTGAGTGGCTGTTTTTAATGCGGACACAGAACGTTCAGATAGGAAGGCTCGGATCCACTCCAGTAGTTTGCCACGTATCCCAAGATGCTCAAGTTTGTGGAGAAGTCGTTGGTGCGGAACACGATCAAAGGCTCTGCTGAAGTCAAGATAAGCGATGTCAGTAGGTACACCAGCGTCGGAGGCTTTGGACCAATGGCTCAGACACTGCAGAAAATTCGTGGTGACAGATCTACCCGGTACAAACCCGTGTTTTTCATCTGGTATGACTCCACAAGCTAGGAGGAACGGCTTCATGGAAGCAACAATTATGGACTCCATCACTTTGACTACTACTGACGTCAAGTTTATAGGCTTGTAGTTGGTAGGTTCCAGTTTATTGCCTTTTTACTTCCTTGTACGGAGTAATAAGGAAGTATTGTAATCGCGAAAAATTTCGGTTTTCAGATTTTGATGGAAATATCCGTTTTGACCTTTTCTGAATCCATTATGACTAGTTTCGTCGTGACGTCTGTACGTATGTATGTACGTATGTACGTACGTACGGGCGTACGTATGTATGTCGCATAATGCCTGTGGCACACCGGTCGAGGAGCATCGAGGACCATCGAGTAACTCCTCGATGAAACGAAAGAACGCACCCGTCCGCGATGGATTTCTATTTAATCGGTGACAAATACATCAAAGTTTTGCGCGAAATCAAATCCAAAGATACGTCTGAAATGAGATACATTCGTTTCATCGAGGAACAACTCGATGAAAATAGCGGCGCCCCTATTTTTCGTCGAGGACGGGGTGCGTTCTATCGTTTCATCGAGGAGTTACTCGATGGTCCTCGATGCTCCTCGGCCGGTGTGCCACAGGCATAACTCAAATTCGGTTAGACGTAGAAAGTTGAAATTTTGTATTTAGGACTGTTATAGCATCTAGTTGTGCACCTCCTATTTTTGGTTTCAATCTACAAACCGGAAGTAGTAAATTTTAAAAAAATTTCGATAAATATTTAATTTAAGACAATTTTTTTTATTTTAAATGAAAGATTATGTGATTATTACCTACAATCGGTATTTTATAAATATTTTTGTATCTGGTATCATTTAAGAATAATTAAAGTATATATTTATAATTTAGTATTTCGGTATCTTGTAGTCCATGAACGATTAACATTTGTTACTATGTAAAATTTAAATGATTATGACATGACAGTGACAATAGTAAAATATGCTTTATATCTTCTTCTGCAGTTTAAATAAAATGACTAAAATATATTTGTGAGTATACTAGTATAATAAGTTAAAAGAATTTTTTATATTATTCTACATTTTAGTTATTAAGAAAAGTATGAACAAACAAGGCGTACAAGGAAGTCATGTGGTGTCCACGTCAGATTTTTTGTAAATCGGTGTTACTATTGCTGATTTCCAGGGTTTTAGAAGACGAGATAAATTAAAGGAAGAAGACACCAACTGAGCAAGGGAAGTACACAATGCGGAAGCACAGCTTTTCAGTAGTAATGGGTTTATGTTGTCCGGGTCAGGAGAACCGGACGCCGACAGCTGGAGCAGATGCTCATGGACCACCTCTGGGGTGAAATCGATGCAGGTAAGGGTTTCGGGATTTCTGCTCATTTTTTCGACTGTGTTAAGCGGGAATGTACTTATAGAACTGTTTGGGGTTGTTACTGGATGCAATATTGGATTTATAATGCCTACGACAGTTCCTGATTTCCAGAATAAGTTGGTTCGAGAAGTCGCGGTGAGCTCGGAAGTCTGAGGGCTGAAGGGAACGGGTGAAACGCTGCCACAGTTTTCTTTTATGTTGCAGTTTACTACGAAGTGCTGGTGTTATCCAAGGTTTGGCTGGATTGCGGTATATTTTAGTGTGCGTAGTGCTAGGAAGCGTATCGTCATTTAGAATGGCACTGAATTGGAACCATGACTGATCCACGTTGTCGAGCTGCAGAGGAAAGGATGCGGATTGAAGGTCGGTGCGTAGTTGATTGTAGTCGATTTTCTTTAAAGTAGTGAATTTTTCCCTAGCAGATGGGTAAAGTACGTGTAATAGTAAACTGAAGGAATACAATAACAAGATCGAGAAGGGAAGGGCGGTTGTCGTGCCTGTAACGGGTGTGCTTGTTCACAAGCTGGTGAATGTGGTTGGAGAAGTACATGTCTAAGAACAAGTGTGTGCTGTTGATTGCTGTCGGAAGATAAGGATTTGACCATTGAATTTCAGGTAGGTTGAAATCACCACAGAGCAGTACATATTTGTGTTCACTCATTACTTTAGTTATAGATTCGTTATAGTAAGCCGTCATCATCAAAGGAGCATGTTGGTGGCCGATAGATGCAACCAATCACAAAATAGAGTTCGCGCAGCTGCAGTTTCAGCCATAAGCATTCGGTATCGCGTGTGGAGAGGTTGAGAGATAGTATACTGAAGTCACTAAAAACAGCATACATACACCGCCCCCTCTTTTTCCAACGCGATCCTGCCTGTGGATGGTATAGCCTGGAAGTGATATTACAGTGTCTGGGACTTCATTGGTTAGCCTGGTTTCCGTTAGAAGTATGCATCCTGGATTATAGCTTGAGGCAAAGACTGCTAGTTCATCAAGTTTAGCTCTGAGAGAGGCAATATTAGTGTAGGCAAACGAACAGTTAAAGAAAGAGGTGTCTACTTTTTTGCTGGCGTATCTTGGTTGGTGTTAATGTTGTCAGTGGGTGATAGCGTAGAGGATACAATGGTAGGGATTCCTTTGACGTATTTAATGGTTAAAGCATTGTCACCAGCATCTACACGACGCTTTAACTCACTTCTCAGGTTATCAAGAAATTCTATTTGCTTGGGTGTTTTGTCGTCATGAAGGAGTGTTTCAGAAAAAGGTGAGTTTAGCAAGTTATTTTTATGTTTTAGTATTCTCAATGCAATTGATGCGGAAGAAGTCCATACCTTTATGGGTCTCGGTTTGTCGGGTTTGACATTGCCCAGACGTCGCACAGATACGACAAAAGGCGTCGGGTCTTCGTGCAATACCGTCCGAAGGATTCTGGTGACAGCTTCAGAGTCCGATGAATGACGTTGTTCGACAGTGCCTGTAGGTTCGGGCTGTTTTACAATAATAATATTTTTCCTCCTCTCGATCCGCTCAGATGCTTCGTGTATCAACTCCTCTGAGTTAACATGGTTAACGGGTACAACAGGAGATGATAATTTGGACTCTAGTTCCTGAAAGCGCTTATCAAACATGGACTTCATTGATTCCATGAGGCCTTTTAATTCGCTGAGTTGCTCGACAACGTGCAAACACGAATTGCAGTAGCATTTGATATTTCTGCTGCGTGCTTTTGTTGCAATATCGTCCTGGTCATTGAGGCCAATGCACGCCAGGTGGATCGATCGTTGGCATCTGTCGCATTTTATGGAACGCTGATTCTTCCCGATAACGACGGAGCAGTTGCAACAGACGTTTATTTTGTGTATATCAAGGTCGAGTTTCGAAGGTGAAGCAAGTGCGTGCCGGGATGATAACTAATTAGTTCGGTGACAGAAGTCAATGACCGGATTACTGGGCCGGGACAAGAATGAGCTTGAATCTGCACAGCGGATGGTAAAGGTGCAACTAAAACGCAGAAAAACTAGAACATCGGCTCAGCAATCCAACTTGGCAATAAACTAGCACGGGAACTCGATGCAACACTAAAAATCGCGCACTGTGATATAAAAACAAAACTATTACACTGATTTCTAACCGGTAAGAAAAACTAAGGAGTGCGGAGCGACTAAATGCGTGTACATATGCAAAACTCAATATCAATATCAAATTTGACAGTTATTTTGACTTATGGAGATACCGACCTGCTAATAAATATTACTTCATAACCCTAAGGATTTTCAAAAATAAAAAATTCTCAAAATGAAACTCTTAAATTTTATAACCCCTGATACGGTATTTTATGATATTCAACCAATTCAGTGTTTTTGGTAAAGCGGTCACATCATATATTTATCCTGATTATTCCATACACGCTATTTTAAACCAATTAGAATTCTTATTGTAGAAAATAGTTTTACGAATTGTAGCTATTCTATCAGATTGTTTGGAAAACAATCGTCACTACTTTTTCAGTCTATTTAAACGTGTAAGATGCCGTTCAGTTGATATTACGTCATTAAGACGACGTTACTCATAAGTTCTTGTCCGTAACCAATAAATCAGAAATACTACAAGATATAACAAAAAAATTAACGACGTTTGTAACAAATAACATGTTCTTTTATATTAGTATAAGAAACTATATGTATATCAAAGACAGACGCGGCTCGCGGTGGCGGTGGCGGTTTACGGCTGCGACTAGAAGACAACACACATCCACGGTATCCATGGCTGATGGCTGCCTGCAGCTCATTAAGTGTTTGAGCAGTCCAAATAATTAAATTTATATAATCATACCTACTACTCTTTTTGCAAATTACTTAAAAATACATTATTTTGTCCACTTGAGACTCAAATAAAATTCCGGCATATTTTCTACTTACTTTTGCGACATTATCCCAGAATTTATTCTTGGTTTTAGAATTTTATACCCAGTATAATATATAAAGACCACATAGGAAGAACGATCAAAGTCACATGTTAATAGTTTCAAGATAATTGAATTTTAAAATTTGAAGACTCGTTATTGGTAATGGTAATATGGGTTATTAAAAATACCTACCTAACGGTTTATTTTATTCCAACTTACAGTTATAGGTATTGGTAATAAAAAATGACAATATTAATGTTCTTGTTTTGTTATAAACAATTAACTAAGATCGGTATTCCGTTGAACAAAGTAGACTTGGATCGTTCTTCCAGTGGACACAATTATTTCAATGCCTGAAAATCGTGACTTCGATCGTTTTTACTGCAATTTTCTGAACGCTATAAGAAAATTTACCTACTTATTTTGCTACAAGATGGTACCAAAAACTCATTTTTTTATTTTTTGGACTTAAATCGTTCTTCCTATGTGGTATCATAGATTATCTCACTAATTCGATTATGAGTTCTGTTTGTTATGACATTTTCTGGTAGTAGTAGTAGTAGATTACGGCCTGTTCCCTGTTGTAAAAATTTACAATTGGCCGCATCGGCAGCCACACAATCGTGCAAACAGACGCGGCGGCGGAGTAGACGTGCCTTTCATCTGCAGCCGGCCGCGTGTATGTAAGCACCTCATATTACTAAAAGCTTATACAACTGGCCGCTACTGCAATTTTGAAGATGGAAAATACTTGAAAAAATATATTTCAATGAGAAATGTATAAAATACTTTACTGAAAAACTTAACTTTTGCACCGTGTTTTATAATGCAGTGCAGTGCATAATCATAATATGTTATAGCAGTTCGATTATTGTTCTTGTAGAAAAATTTGAATTTCCCGTTACAAAGAATTTAATTAATAAAAAATACTGAACGATATTTACCTGTCCATCGGACTTGCCCAGCACCGAATTGAGAACATAGTCCGGCGGGGCCAGCGCATCTATCGCACCCACCATGTTGGGCTTCAAGTCAGCACACAGTTTCAAGATGGCTTCCTTCACCCACTTGGTCATGTGCGCTCCTTCAGCGTAGCCTCCTTCGTACATGTACACCAGGTGGCGGTTTAAACTCCACAAGCCGAACAGGCGGCCGAGTTGCTCCAGCACAGAGTACAACTGTCAGAGATAAGAAAAGTTACAGAAACACAGAAACTCTTTTTTTGCGATTTACGAGCATAACGCTTGTGGTGGTGGAAATATGATAGACCAATGAAACCATATACCACCCTTTTAAGTTTATACTATAACTTGAGGTACATACAAGAATGGCATATATAATAGTTCTTAACGTACTGATCACGGAACAAACTTTTCTTTTTAAATTCGAAAATTAGATTTTGTGTTTTGTGAAGGAAACAATTTTAGGTCACTGGTTGAATAGGTAGTTTCAATATTAAATATTACGTTGTAACTAATTAATAACAAGCGGAAAGGTGCCTATGATGGCATACTAAACCCTTTCGCGACGGAAGATATTTTTTTTAATAATACAAATTCGTAACACAAAAACAAATAAAGTTTTATGTGAATAGAACTTAAAAAGAGAAGATTATTATTTTTACGAACTACTTTCTTTTAGAAATCATTTGAATTATTTTTTCGATATTTTAAGATTTTTTAGTGATAAATGAAATCAAAAAATAAAAAATTTATACGTTTTTGAATTCAGAAAAATATGATCTTAACGAATCTTTAAAAATAAATATATGTTCCCATTTAAAAAAAAAATTGTGTGTGTGTCAGCTCCGACGCACGACTGGAGTTTACTCCTTAAGAGCATTCTGTACAGAAAGAGTGTACACGTAAAAAGCACTTTACACGCATACACCTCATCGACACATGGTTGCACATTTTAACAAAAACAAATTTATATATGGTAGATAAGGGATAAAACTTGGTTCTATTAGTGCCATTTTTTCATCATCACCTGAACTGGTTTTTTCCATATCTATATACTTTCATTATTCACTTTAATGTATATGAATATAATTATTGTTAACAATAAATTACACATACAATTCACCTTTATCAATTCACCACATTAATTCTATTATCTGAATGAATGCTTGGCACAGCTACACAAGTATAAAGAACCTACCTAATTTCAATACCGGGCGCCTTATATGAAAATCGATTCTTAAGGAGTAAACTCCAAAAAAAACGCATTTTAAGCATGTGTAACCTATTCTACATTCCGTCCAAACAAATTTATTTGCGGATTCGGGTTCGCAATGACAGCATTTGTGACAATTAAGTGTTTTTGACGATGCATTGCTGGCGGCGTTCTTGGAAGTTAGCGTAGACTTTCTCCAACATCGCTTCCTCAACTTGGGCGACTTCCACGCGAATTGCCTCCTTCAACTCGTCCAGGGTTCGGGGCTTGTGGACAACGGGTATAGAGAGATTTTGTTAAACAGTTCACCCATTGACTGTAATAATTTATGTAAAACTCGCATTTTTAGTAATTTTTAGAAATTATTTAACAAAATACGGCAAGGTTTTTTTAGTAAATTTCATTCTTTAGCCATGTAAGCACAACCTATAAGTACATCATTTTAAAATATGAGGTCATCGATTTCAAAATCAAAGTCACACAATGATTTATTGTAACAGGCTTTTTTGCTTTGCCTTAATATCAAATATTTTAAAATTGAACTTTTAGAGATGAATAACATGTGCACAAGCACAACTAAAACATGACCCGAACTCTGAACGAGTTGAAGGAGGCAATTCGCGTGGAAGTCGCCCAAGTTGAGGAAGCGATGTTGGAGAGAGTCTACGCTAACTTCCAAGGACGCATCCAGCAATGCATCGTCAAAAACGGTCACCACATAACTGATGTGATTTTCCACACTTAATTGTCACAGATGCTATTTCATTGCGAACCCGAATCCGTAAATAAATTTGTTTTTGAGTAAAAATTACCGATTTTATGATTTTTTAAAAACCATCAAGTCCTTTGTGCCGCACCCTGTATAAAGAACCTACCTTACATAAGTTATACATTAATTATCAATCTATTAAACATCATTCCGGGTGGGTTGTTACGTATTGACATCATTATCATTACTAATAATTAATAATAAAAACGTTACGCTTTTAGTTAACGTTTAATGTTTGATTTCACTCCTCATAAAATTTCAATACCGGGCGCCTTATATGAAAATCGATTCTTAAGAGGGGACAAAAGCAAAATGTCAATATATCAATAAATTCATAATAGAATAACTCCATTACGGATGAATATTAGTAAAAGTTATTTTTTATAACAATTATTCGAAGCCTATACTTTTATGTCATACCATTAGAAAAAGTTTAAATTTTTAAATTCGTATGAATTTAATAAATATAAAAGTGTATGTTTTCTACAACAAATGGCAACTATCTCATATAATTATTACTTTTTTTTTGATGAAATTTTGTACACAAGAAGTAAATCATGTTATGTTAAAAATACAATATTCTTATAAGTTAATATAAATATGAACATTCATTATAAATAAATTTAAAAAATGTTCTGACTTTAAACTTACTTTTTGTCTGTGTTTTTATGTTTATCTCAACTCTTTTATTTGCTAATATATATTCCAGTAATGATATATTAATACAGTTTTTAACAATCGAATAATACGACATATGATATAACTTCTATAAGCAGCAATGTTATTTTTATTTTAGATTAGAACTGAGAGATGGCAACACCCGTTTCGGCATTACGATTGTGATTGCAGGCTTTCTGTAATATTTGCAGTGACTGTACTTTGTAGGTTCGTGTTGGTTCGTGTAAACTCGACTAAATATTAGATTCTTGTGTTTTTATTTGAAGCATTCTGTGAAAGCTTTCAGATATTGATAATTTTATGTTTTATATTTATTTATATTCGGATCTTTCGAGCAAGATTTACATAATAACATAAATGAACAATAGTTAAAAGAAACGCTTAGTCAAAAATGTCGCGATCCACCTAAAGTAGTAAATGTAAAACTATACCTCATTTTTTAAATAATTCTGTATTTTAAATCAGGGTTGTAGCCAGAGTGAGCATCGTCCACTCTGGAAGAAAAAGTTGCTCACTCTAATAAAATCGGACTGGTGGACCAAAATTAATAAATTTTATATTAATTGTACTTTTGTGATCTAACAATTTATTCTTGCACATAAAATGGGTGAAAAACAAATGCAACTTCACATCGTTTGACTACTTTTTCATTATAAAGCATTTTACCTCCGTGAATCTGACCCCCCTAAAGCCCTGTTCGCACGGCGATCTTTGGAGATTCTACGGAGAGTCAAACTCCCGGCAAAGTCACGGCAAAAAAAGAAGTTTTTTTCTTTCTAGTGAGAATTATTTGTTAAATTATCAATGAGTCTTGGAAAAGAAGAATTTATAATTTATTGATTGCTTCAAAACCATGCAATTATCACAAGAAAGAAAAAAACTTCTTTTTTGCCGTGACTTTGCCGGGAGTTTGACTCTCCGTAGAATCTTCAAAGATCGCCGTGCGAACAGGGCTTAATTGATAACATAGTTAATTAATTATAACTACTTAATTGTGATTCATTAGTGAACAATTGTACCACCATTAAATTTGATTGTACCTTTTTAGTTTATAAGTTATAACAATTTCTATTATGTGGGGTCAGGTTTACGACTGCCCCCGTAAATAACAATAAACAATTAATTCTTATATCTTTCGTTTGTGATTCGTTAGTAAACGATTGTACCGTAAAGCTTTTTGTTTGTACCTTTGTAGAATCGTTTATATTAATTCTTTAATAATGAGGGGTCAGGTTAACGGTAGCCCCTTAAAACTCAATTTTTCAAATTTGAATACAACAATTCAATTGTGATTTGTTTGTGAACGTTTGTACCTTATTTTATTTTATTTGTACCTTGATGAATTTTGATATAATTACAAAATAATTTTAGGGGGGCTAGGTTCACGAGTGAAAAATAATACAAAATCAGTTCATTTACTGACGCTAATCGTTTGTGAATTGTTAGTAAATATTTGTGATGCATTCTTACATTATTTACTTTATTTATAATAATTATGATATTATTATGGTCATATTTTTTACTTTAATGATTTTCCTCAATTTGCTTACAATTTTTTACTATATTTTATTTAATGTTGGTTAATTAAGGTATTCATTTATGAAATTATTAATAATAATATAAACGTTTATAAAATAATTGCATCTTATGATATTTAACGTATTTTGCTATTTTGTAATTATTTTGTGTACTATACCCTGTCCCAAATAAGAGTATAGTAGATGGCGCTGTGGAGCCAGTCCGTTTTACACACATTAAATAGAAATTTAAACGTAGCGCGGTATTTTTGAAATAGTGTTATGTTCCGCGCGTCATGCGCTACTGATGCTAATCAACGACTCACTTTTTCAACAATACCAGGGGTACGTTCAGAATTATGGAGTGTATATCTGGACAAATATTGTCGGAGCGATGACATCATATTTTAGATTATCTAGTCATTCCGAACGGCAAAGGGTAAAACGTAAGATAGGACTGTCAAACTGAGTACTGTTGACATCAGATTATACAATATTTATTTTTAAAAACCTTATTCAAATTTTATTATAGTAAAACGATGAATGCAATAATTTATTAATATTATAGCGAACTTTTAAAAAAAATTTCGTCACTAATTTTTATAGATATGATGATAATGACGGAGATGATGATGAGAATTACAATAAAATACAAAATATGATTAATAATAAATTAAGATGAACATATAACAAGCCAAAATTTGCGCTTATAAAAATAAACATACACACTGCGCATGACGAGCGACTTTTACCTTCCTCTGTGAGTAGGGTAAAAAGTTGTCGTCCGGATAACGTCTGGGTAATGATTCTGAACGTGAAATTATTTTGCTCCGGTAACTCACTCTATAATACAGAACGCATGTATTTACCAGAGTGACGCCTGGGCGACACTCCGGCGTTGATTCTGAACGTACCCCAGCAGTTACTACTACGGCGTTCGACAGCTAATATAAATGTATCACAAATGTTCACTAACAATTTATTATTCACACGATTATATTTTGTGAACTATAATCATAATCATGCGTATTATACAAAAGTCAGTAGGTATAAAATAAATACGATATCTGGACTCTGGAGTCGCGAAATTTAAAAACGATAGATTATAATATGATACGTTAAAAATCATAAGGTGCAATTATTTTATAAACGTTTATATTATTATTAATAAAATATATGTATACCTTAATTAACCAACATTAAATAGAATATTGTTAGAAACTAATTTAGAAAACCACAAAAAAACACACAAAACTTCACTTCTGGTATTTACAACGAGGAAAAAGGAACCAGAAATAAAGAAACCTGAATAATCGTAACACACGCTTTATTTAAAGAAAACTAAGACAATGAACGGCTGTTTCGATCGCAAGCGCGATGGATACTGACTCTCGGTCACACCATCCCGACTGCCAGCGGTTCGTATTTGTAACAACATAACATCAATTAAATATAACGAAAAACAACTTACATAAAGTTCGGGATTTCAGAAATGCTTCAATAATTAACATGATTACATACAACTTCAAGTAATAAATTAAGCAAAACAACTTATTATGTCATACGTTTCTAACAATATAGTAAAAACATTTAAGCAAATTGAGGTAAATCATTAAAGTATAACATATGACCATAATAATATCTTAATTATTATAATAAAGTACAAACGAATGTATGAATGCATCACAAATGTTTACTAACAATTCACAAACGATTAGCGTCAGTAAATGAACTGATTTTGTATTATTTATCACTCGTGAACCTAGCCCCCCTAAAATTATTTTGTAATTATATCAAAATTCATCAAGGTACAAATAAAATAAAATAAGGTACAAACGTTCACAAACAAATCACAATTGAATTGTTGTATTCAAATTTGAAAAATTGAGTTTTAAGGGGCTACCGTTAACCTGGCCCCTCATTATTAAAGAATTAATATCAACGATTCTACAAAGGTACAAACAAAAATCTTACGGTACAATCGTTTACTAACGAATCACAAACGAAAGATATAAGAATTAATTGTTTATTGTTATTTACGGGGGCAGTCGTAAACCTGGCCCCCCATAATAGAAATTGTTATAACTTATAAACTAAAAAGGTACAATCAAAATTAATGGTGGTACAATTGTTCACTAATGAATCACAATTAAGTAGTTATAATTAATTAATTATGTTATCAATTAGGGGGGTCAGATTCACGGAGGTAAGCAGTTTTTGACCTTGAGGGGAAAAGAAATTTCACCTGCGGCGCATTTAATTTTTCTTTTATATTCTGGTTTAACTTTTATCCTACAAAACTGGCTACGGCAGTGTTTTAAATACTAGTTTTACATTTTTAAGGTAAATACCTAATTTATGATAATTTTGGATATTTACGATAATTTTTTTAATCTCAATTTGGCTTACGATAAATAATAGAATAGGGTAACATAAAGTTTAAAAACCAAAATCAATTGCTTAAAACTCTGGTAAACTAGAGTTTACATTTCGAAATTTCAGATATATTATTTATCTGCTGAAGTAATATAAAAATATACTCTCCATATAAAGTTTTTTTAATTTTGGTAATATTTTTGCGGTCCATAGCCAATCGACTCTTATCAATTTTTTCAATAAAAATTTAATGAAAAGTACACACAAAAACTATTGGTATTTATAGGTATTTATTTTAAAAAAATATAGACCATTTTGTAAATATATTTCAATATAATATAAAATGGTTTTGACTTTTAATCGCATAGGTATTTAATACAGTTTAAAATAATAAAAGTGTCGTTCTGTAATTTAATCTGGATGTTTTGTTTTATTTAAATTTTGTAAGTGTTATTAAGGTTATGTTCCAATATTAAACCATGTTTACCGTGGTGTTATGTTACGGTAATTCTTTAGTAACTGAATGTGACGGTTCTCTCAGTAACTTGTGAAACGCTTCGGTAAAATTTCGACATTTCGCTTAGAGTAGAAGCACAAAAGTCACAAAAATATACTTTTTTGCACTTCCGGGACTAAAACTCTTCTTTAGTCCTTATTTTTAGGGACTTAGGTTCTTAATTTGATCCCAAGGGATTATTTTTCATATTTAATCCCGTTGTCAAGGAATTGAATTAATTATTCCCGTTGTCAAGTAAATACGTGCTATTTGTTACAGAGTATCTATGGTAACAATATAAATATTTGTCATAAAAGTTACTGTCAAAATTGCAAAATGTGTATTCTTTTAAACTATTTTGCATTCGTTTGAGGATGAAGTGCAAAAAATAGCGTATACACCACAGGACTAAAGTATCTTTAATCCCTCAGGTGATTATTTCCCTCACCTTCGGCTCGTGAAATAAACTTTCATCCTTAAATAAAAGTATAATATAATATTACACAAATAATGTTTACATACAATTTCGCAAATTTTTCGAATAGATAAATCCGTTTGTATAATCATTTCCAACTATGAGATCGCGATACACAAATACAAATTTACCACAAATATCGTGCTCTCTAGCACGGTGATCGTGGTAATGAATATGTGCGAAAATTTACCGCCGTTTTCAGTTATCGCGTTTCAAATTAGTACTGACATCCTGAAAAAATTACCATGGTTAAAATTTCATAAATTCAAAAAATTACACTTATTCGAACGAAAGTAAAAAAAAATATTGCAACACGTAAGGAATCCCGGCATAGACCTGTACGCCGCCACGCCACGCCGCCGCCGCCGGTATATTTTTCCCGCCACCGCCGAAATTTTATATAACAGCGCGCGCCATTATATTATTTAACGGCGCGCCGCCATCAAAATTCCAAGTTAACTTAAAATTTTGATAGCTTTATTAGGAATGTTAATAATTCTTATTTAAAAATTTAATATATTTGTATCATAATGTTGATGGCACCTTGACATTATCTTTGTTGAGATCCGTGACGTCATATTAATATTATGAAGTTAGATACAAGTAAATTTTTATGTAAACTTTGTAAATACGCCGGCGCGCTGCCTAAAAGTAAGACACGTCGCCGCCACTTCAAAATTAAGCTTTTACTCCGGCGCACTGCCGCCGCTGATATATTTTTAACATTTTGCCGCCGCCGCTATCAACCTAAACGGCGGGCGTACAGGTCTATCTCGGTAGTTAGATACCTTCACTCGGCTAAACTTTATTATCGTGAATAAACATTCATGTATGTCTCACTTGATGTATAAATATCTAATATGCATTTTTGCACTTCCGGGACTAAAACTCTTCTTTAGTCTTTATTGTTAGAGACCAAGGTTCTTAATTTAGTCCCAAGGGATCATTTTTTATATTTCAACCCGTTGCCAAGAAATTGAATTAATTAACCCCGTTGTCAAGTAAATACGTGCTATTTGTTAAAAAGTACTATAGTAACAATATAAATATTTGTCATAAAGTTTACTGTCAAAATTACAAAATGTGTAGACTTTTAAACTATTTTGTATTCGTTTGAGGATGAAGTGCAAAAATAGCGTACCTATATACCACAGGACTAAAGTACTTTTAATCCGTCTGGTGATTATTTCCCTCATCTTCGGCTCGTGAAATAAACTTGACTCTCAGGATTAAATCATGCACTTTAGTCCTTTAATATATATGCTATTAAGGTAGTGGTACCATTTATTGACACTGACCCAATTATTGACACTTTTCCCCGTAAAATGTAATAAATAAGAATATGTACAAAATGTATTAGTAAGTATCATTTCTATTTCCATCTATAGAGTTTATGCTATACGAATACGAAAATACTTAGCTGGTAATACGAATAACATTTTTGTAATATAATGATAAAGTTCGGCGTATACCGCTAGTGGCATGTTTGCAGTTTGTTAAGCGGGAGCGTTAGAAAGAGACTTGCGGACAGTTTAAAAGATCAACCATTTCAAATAGAAATTTGTGTGTTTTTTGATACAGGTAGGGTATCCATTGCTTAATTGACCTATAGACATTTAAAAATCTTTAATTATAACAGTTTTATATGAAATATGAAGGTGTCAATAACTGATTCACACAAATATGTAGTTTGTTGTAATTATTGACATCGGTGTCAATAACTGGTGCAAAACATGGAATTATGTTTCGTTCTGTATTATTTTCCAGAGCTATATATGCCGTATTTTTTTAACTTAATCTAGTAGTACGATAATCAATTTAAAAGTGTATCAGTTATTGACACCCCATTTTCTCATCCACAAAAGAATTAAATTAATGTGTTTTCTTGAGTCAATAATAGCAACAGTTAAGTGTCAATAACTAATGTATAATATCAGACAAAGAAGAGAATGCTACTATACGTAAGAAGAACAAAGAAAAAATACCTACGCCATTTAAAAACTCGCTATTTTGGCCTACTACTCCAAAAAAAGCTATTACGAAAAGGAAAAAAGAAAAGTTCCGGCAGATGCTTCTTCAAAATAGTGGCAAAAGTATTACAAAAAAAAGAAGAGAAGGAAAAGTAACTATGATCGAGAAAGAAAAAGCGCGAAGAAAAAGCTGCCGAGAAAGACAAAAAATATATAAATTAAGTAGTAGTGTAGAAGAGTTATTATCAAATTCGTCTGATGGATCCGATATAGATTTAGATGTTTTACAAAAGGGTGTATATGTACGTAATAGTGACATATTATGACGACAAGTATTTTCCAGGTTTGGTGAAAAACATTCGAAATGATGAGAATGAGCTAGAATATGAAATTAAAACAATGGCACAAAGCGGTGTATTATATTGGAAATGGCCGCGAATCGATGATGTATTATGGTACGATAAAGATGATATCATCAAAATGATTAAAGAACCTAAACCGAACCTAAACTAATTAATAAAAGAAGTATATATTACGTTGAAGAAATTGTTAAACATAATATTTTATGTAGGTAACCTATATATTTTCTGTTAAGTATAATTTTGTAATTTTTATACGAATACTTATTCTTTTGAAACTCAATAACATTCTTTTTCATGTGTGAAATCTCCAAGACTGCTCTTTTTCCTTTTGAGTCATTAACTGGTTCAACAAAGTGTCAATATTTGGGCCACCTTCATTTTTAAAGTGTCAATAATTGCAGCAACTTGCTATAAACTTGAAAATAATTTATTTCAAAATTAATTCAACTGCACCACATTTTTTTATGATAGAAAAGATATTTAGGAATCCAATGATACCTTAACTTTGTAATATTAGACAACTGAATAACGCATTATGTAGCAGTGAAGTATAGGTAAGTCCTTAAGGTGTCAATAAATGGTACCACTACCTTAATTATTATACAGAGCAGACCAAAATACAGACTATTATAAATTATTGACCGTGCCACATCGTTCTAATTTTATTTTTGCCACCTCGATGTGATTGCTACTTCTTCTATAAAGCAAGTAAGCTAGCATAGTCCGTGTCATGTCAGCATTGTGCTAAATAAGGAAAGTGGTGTGTGGCCAATGTTGAGAATACTCAAGCAATGTAAGCTCTGCAGATAAATATTGTTCAAATAATTTTTACCAATATTTCATATAAAATTACAATAAATCTATCGTGAGACAACAATTATTGTCAGATAGCGTGTTTCAAACGGTACCCCTAAAATTTTAATTCTCCCGGTAAAATTTAAATGACGCTTTCACCTCCATCTAGCGAATAAATTATTCGCTTCAGATCTCATACATATCTAGAGAGCGCGAGAGCGGCACAACTTGCTTCTATATGATTGTGTATTGAACTTCGATCGTAGCGACATCCATCGAGGTAGAAACAAAATAGTCTAGCTTTTTTCCATTCTTAAGGAGTAAACTCCAAAAAGAAAAAAATTGCACATCATAAGTGCGTCATGAAATCTTTTTTCTTTCAATAATATAGAATACATAATTCTAAATAAGTTCACATGAAAAAATTTTCACAATTGTTATTAGTTTACGAAATATCAGCTATATTTCACCTATAACTTTTTTGTTTGAATTAGTATACAAGTTTCTAATTTGCACGTTCCAACAGTTTTTCGAGAAAATTATCTCACTCTGCCTTCGGCCTCGTGAGCTAAGATTTCTCTCGTGGGCAATTCCTCTTTGCCCACGTGGGAAGTACCTATAACATTTTATACAACACCTCTTGATATATGCAAAATTAATTTAATAAATATCAAAGGTGCGTTCGTTTATTCAGTTCTGTGCACACATTGTTAACATGTTGCACAGTATCCGTTCGTTTATTCACTTTTGTGCACTTTGTACTGCACAGGATGCGTTCGGAAAATACTCGGCTGTGCGCACTGTGCATGCCCAAGCTCGGACTGTTCGGCACGGAGCGTTTGGAGGTTAAAACAATCATAATTATTAAGGAGAATGAACAGAACGAAGATTGTGTGGTGCATATTCGTCAGATAATGTATAATAATTAATTTCGAATATGCTTTTTGCTTTAATAAGTCTCTTATTAATGTCTGAAAATATCGAAGTTCTTAATAAATAACTCTGTTATATTATTCAATTTAATATATTTTATTGTCAAAACACAATGTTACATATTCGCCATTTCACATTGAAGTGAAGTTGGTTATTACCAACTTAATAATATTATAACTAATATTTCAAATACATTACACTATCCCTTTTTTTTAGTTTACAAATACAGATATTATTTATAACAAAGAAATTCCTTGGTCCACTGTGGGAGCCGTGTAGCTCTTGCGGAACGTCTCGGACACTCTTGTTCTTCTAAACCTCCACCCTCTTTGTTGTTTTCTTCATCTTCTTCAGCAGCTAAACTCGCACTCGGATCTTCCTGGATGTGAGTCTCCTCCCTTGAAACTTCTGGTTGATATCGTTTGACAAACGAAGTATTACGATGCAAAGTTTGCCCTTGGGGTGTTTGAACTACAACTGCATTTCCAATTTTACTAGTTACTTTACATGGTGTCACATGGAAAGGTGTTTGTAATTTTTCTGAAATGACATCTCTCTTCAGTAGCACATCATCTCCTACCTTGACTTCACTGAACTGACTTCTCCTACGGTTATCGGCGTAATATTTGCTTCTTTCCTTCATTTCCTTATCTTTATCTTTTACTTCAATATCTAGAGGCTTGAAATAATTATTTGTGAAGTCTGGAAGTTTATCCCTAAGTTCCCTTCCGAACATCAAAAATGCAGGCGTTTTCCCTGTTGTAGTGTGTGGCGTTGTGTAATATGCAAACAGATATGTCCTGAGAGCCAATCTTAAATTTTCTCCTGACGCTTGAGCTATTCTTAATCTTTTCATTAACGATCTGTTTTGTCTTTCAACTTCTCCATTAGATTGAGGCCATTTAGGAGTATTGACACGCAAAGTAATACCATTCTTCATGCAAAAGTCTCTAAATTCTGCACTTACCAGCTGCCTGCCATTATCTACTAGTAATTCTTCGGGTAATCCAAAACGTGCAAACACTTCTTCTAATTCCTCTATAGTTCTTTCTGATGTTATTGATTTCATAATTCGTGCTTCGATGAATCGGCTATAATAATCAACAATTAAAAGTATATAATAATCACCTTGAAGTGGTCCTAGGAAATCTATAGCTACTGTCCTCCATGGTGCATCTGGCAATCTTGTCACGTTGAGTGGTTCTGGTGGATCTGCAGCACCTACTAACTGGCACCCGTGACAAGCTTTGCAGAGTTTTTCTACGTCTTTATCCATGTTGAACCACCATACCTTGGCCCGGAGTCGGTATTTCATTTTCAAGATTCCTTGGTGACCCTCGTGTGCCAGTTCTAACACTCTTTGTCGAAGTGCTGGTGGAATTAATATCCTTGTACCTCTTAACACAACTCCATCGATTTCACCGAGTTCTGTTTTAATAATTTCGTACTTTCGTAACTTTACTGGCCATTGATTTGTATTTATAGCTTTCTTCAATTCTACCATATCGCTTTCATTACTTTTTTCTCTAATTTCTTCTAAACTCATGGAATGTGGAGTGGCTTTCTCCGCAACCCATTTAACATGATAATCATCATTTTCATTCAATTTCAACACGTTTTGTGGTATCCCTAACCTGGAAAGTGGATCTGCTATGTTTTTCTCACCTTTTTGGAAAATTACTTTAAATCGGTAGCTCATCAGTCTCATTACCCATCGTTCCACCCTGGCACATGGCTTGGACCTAGGCGAGAATATGAATTCTAAGGCTTTATGATCAGTTACGATGTTGAAATCGTTCCCATATACAAATAGATGAAATCTTTCACATGCCCAGACTAAACTTAGTGCTTCTTTTTCGGTTTGGCTAAATTTCTTCTCAGCCTCACTTAACGCTCGGCTAGCGTACTCGATAATTTTCTGCTTATCATCCTGCTGCTGTACAAGTACTGCACCAAGCCCATAAGGACTCGCATCAGCGATGATTGTTGATTCACAATTTGGATTGAAAAATCCTAGAGTTTGGCTTCTGGTTAACTCTTTCTTTAACCTCTCGAATGCTTCTTTTTGTTCTCTTCTCCATTTGAACGGTGTATCTTTTCTTGTTAGTTTTCTTAGCGGCGCAGTTAATGTTGAGTACTCGGGTATAAATTTACTACAGACCCCGACCAGACCTAAGAAACTTTGAAGTTCTGCTTTTGTTTCTGGAGCCCTGAAATTTTTTATTGTTTCTACTCGACTTTTTAAAGGTTTTATTCCGTCTTTATTTACTTCATGTCCCATGAATTCGATTGATTCCTGCGAGATCTTACATTTATTCGAATTTACAGTGATTCCCGCTTCATTCAGCCGGTTGAACAGATTATTTAAACGGTTATTATGTTCTTGAATTGTTTTCCCGTGCACTAAAAAATCGTCTATATATACTTCAACGCCTTCCAGATCATCAACCAGTTGTTCCATGATCCGTTGGAAGATTTCAGGCGCACAATTCATTCCAAAAAATAATCTTTTGAACCTGTAGAGTCCTTCCGACGTAGCGAATGTGGTGATTTCTCTACTCTCTTCTATTTGATGAAATACGGATTTTAAATCCACTTCAGAAAACCATTTACTTCCGTTAAGATTTGATGTTAGATCCTTTATTGTTGGTATGGGGTGACGTTCTCGCACAATTGCTTCATTCGCCGCCCGCATATCTATACACATGCGAAGTTCACCATTCCGTTTTTCAGTACAAACCACAGGAGACCCACCTTGTTGGCTGATTAACTTTTTCAATAATATCATCCTGCACCAACTTTTGCAATTTATTTTTGATTTGTGGACGTAATTGTAATGGTATTCTTCGCGCCGTTTGTGCAATTGCAGGGACGTTTTCATCGATTGCTAATTTTAGGTAATTTATAATTATTAAGTTTTCCTATTTTACTTGCAAACACATTCGGAAACATTTCCTTTAACATTTCCATTGTCAGCTTTTCTTCCGTATTTATGTTTCTTAATGGGAGTCCCATTTTTAAAATACCTAAGTTTCTAGCGTCTGTCTTTCCGATTATTGGTACGCCTTTCCCATTCACAACGTAGAACTTTGAATTTATTGTTCGACCATCTTCTAATCGAATACTAGTGTCAAAAGTTCCTAAAGTATTCAGTGGATTTTCATTACCGTACGCATACAGTTTTCGATTCGTTTTTCCACATTTTCCCTCTATTTTATTCATTTTTAACACTTCCCAACTATTTTTGTCAATTACGTTGCATGTTGCCCCGGAATCAATTAAAAGTTTAGTTTTGACCCCACCAATCCATGCTTCGATATTTCCAGGATCGTTATATTCTCTGATTTGAAACGTATAATCGTCATCTTGTTCTCTAGCTTCAGCTTCGTTTTCGACATTTCGCACTTTTCCTTTTCCATCTTTCTTCTTCGTTTTGCAACACTTTTCGAAATGTCCAGTCAGACCACATTTCTTGCAAGTTTTATTCCTCGCAGGACACTTTTCGTCTCGAGCTAGATGTCCTTCATTATTGCAACGGTAGCAAGTAATTTTTGTATACTGTTTACGTCTTTTTGCTTTGTAGCTTCCATGCTGCCTGCTTGTCTTTCTGACGCTTCATATATTCTACCTATGTCTTTTGCTTTTTCGACAGTTATATTGTCACCCTCTTTTAGCAATTGTCTTCGTAATTCGTTGGATTTACATTTTTCAATGACTTGGTCAATAATCATATCTTCTTCGTTACTTTTGAAGTTACAATTTGAACTTTGGGCCTTCAAACGCGTTATAAACTGGATAATTGTTTCATCCTCTTTTTGAGCTAACGATCGGAAAACATGTCGCTCATACGTATAATTTTTTCCAGGTTTAAATATTTTGGTTAGAGAATTTTTACAAATCTCATATACATCATCAGTCGTTGAATACTCCTGTTTGGACTCTGGTAATGTATACCACACCTCCTGGACCCCTTCACCAGCATGGTGCAATAACAAAGCTCGTTTTCTCTTATCACTTTGGATAGCGCTTGCCTCTAAAAACAGTTCAAACGATCTTAGCCAACGATCCCACTTTTGTGAGGTAGCAGATTCCTCCCCTCGCGTATCGAAGGATTTAATATTTGACTTTTCAGAGTTCATCTTCGTCGCCAGTGTTATATTATTCAAGTTAATATATTTTATTGTCAAAACACAATGTTACATATTCGCCATTTCACATTGAAGTGAAGTTGGTTATTACCAACTTAATAATATTATAACTAATATTTCAAATACATTACAAACTCTTATATCATCATCTTCAGCATCGCATCATAAAGTGTGACATGAGTATTATTCAAATTGTGAGTCAATGAATGATGAAAATCAAAATGAAACAGTAGATATATGTCAAAATACTGCACACAAGTTCAGAGACCTTTCGTTTATTTCGTTTATACACGAAGTGCACAGTTATCACGTGACCGTAACACAGCTCAAGCACACAAAGAATAAACGAACCCATCTTATGTAGTTTTCTTTTTGAAAGTGATATTTTAATTTTTTAAAATTAAAATGCTGATTGTTTATAGTTACCCAGGTGTTGTTTATTCCATTGTTGCAATAGTATAATTTGTTTGTGAAGTGGAAATCTTGTGTAGTGAAGAATTTTGCAAATTAAATATGAAAAATTTAGAAAATTCTGACGTATTTATACCGGCAGATGAACCCTCCGGTTGACGGGCTGGGTCTGTGAGGCCCAGGCAAATCTTTTTGTTGTTGTATTTTTTTAAATAATTTTTTTAATTTCTTTTGCTTTTTGGTACCTTCCTAACTTTAATAAAGACATGTTTTCCTTAATTTGTCTTAATTTTATCATCTGTCGTTTGGCTACCAGAAGGGCTTTGGGCCTGTCAGACCCAACCCGTGTATTCGTGTAAGTTTTTTCCTACAATTTATTTTTTCGTATTTCGTGAAGGGACTAATTTTGTGCCATTTTTAGGAATAAAACATTCTTAGGGCCTTCTCCTAGTTTCTAAGTATTCACGCATAATCTTTTGCATACGGGTGAGTCCTTATATTTTATCGGTTTATCGTTTGTGCGTATTAGAAAACTTTTATCTCGAATTTAGGGGATTTACCTTTCTTACTCTAAATAGTTTATCTTCTGTAGAGGAATCCCCGTTCTTTATGAACTTGATTCGTACTATATAAAGCAAGACAAGGGATTTTTTTGATTTAGTATCTATTGAAAGTGCAACTGAAAGTTAGCCGTGTTTTCTATTTGTGACGTTTTCCACTTGTGACTTTATTACTTTTGTTTGGCGAGATGGATGCTTATGAAATAAATATCTATACTAATATAATAAAGAGGAAAGATTTGTTTGTTTGAATTGTATAGGCTCCGAAACTAATGGACCAATTTGAAAAATTCTTTCACCGTTGGGAAGCTACACAATCCGCGGATGACATAGGCTATATTATATTTAAAAAAAAATCAAAATTGTTTCTTCTTATTACGAAAATGTACAGTGATTTTGCACTTAATTGAACAAAATAAATTTGGCTAAGTATCTGTCTTGAAACATAGGTATATTAAAATTTTAGTCCGCCATCTTGAAACAAAATGGTGACTAGCTACCTAACTCAAAATGTACTGCACCGATTGTGTTCAAATTTGTAATGGTTATGATCTAACTTATGACATGAGCATACTAAAATATCAGTCCGCCATCTTTAAACAAAATGGCGGTACCCGATTGGGTTCAAATTTGGTATGGTATCATGGGCGTAGTTAGAATTGCCACCATGTATTGTATGGTAATAACTTAGAATTCTTATAACGAGATTCCTTTAAATTCGAGTTGGAGGCGTAGCAACGCGAGCCGGGTTCGCTAGTAATAAATAAAACGAACAATCCAGATGGAGAATTTTCAAAAAGCAGACGACTATTTTTGGAAAATTTGGGCAAAGACTTGGTTCTAGAAAACATGAAACTACGAGCGAATATGCCAAATCTACCACGGAATGTAAGGCTATCAGCGGCTAAATTTTCAGGTGTCTCAGTCACAGAAGAGCCCCAACCGACGACTTCAACTGCTCGAAGAAGGTGCAAATTCTGCAAGGACCGAAAATCAAGATATTCGTGCAAGTTTTGTGGTTCCTGTATTTGTTTGCAACACACAAAACCATGCTGCTCCGACTGTGCGGCAAAATTTAATTAACGAAATTTTCCATTTAATATTTTGTTTGTCAAATTTATGTACACCCATTTTATATTTTTTTACACTTATTCAGCCATATACTTTACAAATAATTGTTGTTATTTTTATTGTCTTTTCTGTTTTTTCAATTTATAATTTTTTTTTAAACTTGCACCAACCCGTCGAATGGTGTGATTCTGAATCCACCCGTCAACCGGAGGGTTAAAGAACAAGCACAGATTACAACGCTGGATTTATTACCAACTAAACCGAAAGAAAAATAATTTTGACAGCTGGAAGAAAGAAAAAAATTATACCGGGTTAAATGAAGACATCCTGTTGGCATATTTTTACAATCTTAGTAGCATGCATAAAGCGTCATCATTATGGACTAAGTATACCATGTTGAAAGCTACATTAAAAATATATGAAAAAGTGGACATAATCAAGGTTGAACAAATTTTGTATCCCAGTATCTCTCTGTTTCGTTACATTTATTTATATTACAGATTTATGAAACTAACAGCATATTTAAAAGAAAAAAATCTGCTGTGGCCACCACACGACCTCTCGCCTAATTCTGCTTATTCTACTAATCTAATAAATAGTTTTACTTACATTTTAATAGTTTCATGTTCATGTAATATGTAAACGATAATGTAAACCAATATGCAAGCAAAAGATGTCAACTGTACTGTCATTGTCATAATAATTCAAATTTTATGTAGAAACAAATTTCATATCATGGACAACAAGATACTTACTGGAATTTCAAAAAAATAGAATATTAATTGTACTTTATTTTATTGTTAAATACTTCCAGATTCAGCAATTTGTATTTATAATTAACTATACACATAGATAATCACAATTTCTTTTATTTTTAATTGCAAAAATTGTCATAAATAAATAATGTACCAATATATTTAAGGAAAACTTTTCCAAACTTCTAAAAGTACTACTTCCGGTTTGCGGATTTCTACCAAAATCTTATCCGGTGTTAAGATACTTATTAAAACCTTAAATATGAAATTTGGTTATAAACGGTTTGATACTTTTTAAGTTATCGTGGACGAAAAATCGTCGGTTCATACAAACGCACACACACACACACACACAGACATCATCGTGAAAATAGTAAATTCGTATTCTAGAGACCCTGAAACGTGCTTATCCACCAAAAACTCATACTCGAAAATTTTGACCCATTACAATACCTCTCTTATAGAATATGAGGCGAGAGGTAAAAATAGAATTTATACGTCGAATAAATCAAAAACGCTTGAACAGGAACGTGTTGAAAAGTTTTTGTCTGAGGCACCAGACAGACAATAATAGTCTAAGAGCCAGCGACAAAAAACGAACCCGCGAAAACAAAGTTTTTCACTATAAATCCTTTATATATGAGACTCGATCGATATTTATTTAAATTTTTGTTTTTGAACCAGATCAATGCAGTACATTTTGAGATAGCTAGCTGCCATTTTGTTTCAAGATGGCAGACTAACATTTTAATGGTACCTATGTTTCAAGACAGATTCTTAACTATTACTGTACCAAATTTGACCGCAATCGGTGCAGTACATTTTGAGATAGCTAGCCACCATTTCGTTTCAAGATGGCGGATAATCTGAAATTTTGCCAAAGCTCGATAGGATCCCGGGAAGTGGGTCATTATTGACTTTTGTTATTTTGCCGTAGACAAGACGGTGAAGTTAATATAAAGGATTTAAAAAAGTCACACCATTTGCATAAAGTTCTAATATATTAAAACGTACTGCACTTGATAGTACAAGCGGTACACACGTATAAAACGCAAAACCCTTGCATTTCGGGTTAGAAGCATGAGATTTGGCACATGTTCTTTAGGTGAAAATGAAATTTTTTGCCCGGAGTTCCTTTGAAAATGTCCCTTCGGATACGAAATTTGGACCTTTTTGTGAAAAATGGGTAAAATTTTATATCACTTGATAATAGGCCGATTTCAATGTACCAACAGTGCTTACCGCATGAATTTGCAACGTTGAGTCGATATATATAGCCAACTATCATCTATTTGTCAAATTAAGGCCACTAAAAACGAACTTTCTAAAAAACGGCCCAAATTTTTGATTTGGGCAATATTTTAATTGCAGTACTTACTAGGGTATCGAATTCGACTAATTCTAACCCACCAAGCATGTTGGTAATATCTGGTAATCGATCAAATTGACGGTAGACCTGTGGCGTAGTCAGAATCGACCAATGAGGGTAAGTTCAATTTTCTAGGTTTAGTTAATAAACCAATTTTATAGTTCAAAGCTTACTTTTTGCATAAATTTGCAACGTGAATTCTATATTTGTAGCAATTTGTCTTGTATTTATTAAAATAAAGGCACTAAAAACGGGTTTTCTAAAAAAAAAAAATTTTATTTCGGAATTGACTTGCACTTTCAAGGGTATCGAATTCGACTAATTTCAACCCGCAGATCACATTGGTCATGTTGGATTAACGTTAAAAATTATGATAATGCAGTGGCGTAGCCAAAAATGGCCAGAGGAGGGTAAATGGTGAAAATAAAGAGGAATTATTTAGTTACCTTGCATCCACACTTGGAAATTTTGTAAACGAAGTTCATATAGTCACAAACGTTAAAGTATCTACAAATGAGAATTCCACTGATTTAAATAAGATCTCTTGCACTCATATGGAGGAAGCAGATGGTCGCATAATCTTAGATGTCCGCGATATGGTTCGTCATGGGGCTACATCTGTCGTAATTCGATGCTCTGACACCGACGTTCTTGCTATTGCCGTTTCATTCTTCCATTCTCTTACTTACACTTACAGATCTGTGGATCCAGTTTGGTATGGGGTCCAAACGGCGATATATAGCTATTAGCTATCCACAAAATTGCATGCGCTCTTTGTCCGAAGAAGTCTGAGGCTCTTCGAGGATTCCACGCCTTCACTGGCTGTGACTCGGCCTCATTCATCACCTCAAAAGGAAAGAAAAGAGCATAGACAGCCTGGACAGAAGACTACGACGGAGTAGAAGGGTCAGGGTAAATATTTTTTATATTGAATTCCCGACTTTTAAACTCGGGATCCTGACTTTTAAACTCGGGTTCCCGACTTTTAATCTCGGGATCCCGACTTTTAAACTCGGGATCCCGACTTTTAATCTCGGGATCCTGACTTTTAAACTCGGGATCCCGACTTTAAATAATTGAGATCCCGAGTTTAAAAGTCGGGATCCCGAGTTTAAAATTCGGAAATTCAATATAAAAAAATATTTACCCTGACCGTATACCGTCGTAGAAGACCATATTATGACTACTGCTTTTATAAAGTTAGGTCAGCCAAAAATATTTACCCTGACCCTATACCGTCGTAGAAGACCATATTATGACTACTGCTTTTATAAAGTTAGGTCAGCCATTGTCCCTTAAGGACGTTCACTACCTACAATCAAGCCCAAAAGTTTGAGCGCGCTGAACATTTACAGCGCATGCTATGATAACCGGTTTCTAAAGAATTTTTTTATAGTTGACTGTACTTCCTTTACGCCGTGTGTCATAGTGTGTGTGCACTCACACAGCTACTAAGCGGTGTAAATGCAACTGGCAACGTTGCACTGGGAACGAAAGAGAAGGGAGAACAATAATTATAATAACAATATTATTACGTATTATTATTATTATTATTACGTATTATTATTATTATTACGTATTATTATTATTATTATTATTATTATTATTATTATTAATTTCATAAGACTGACCCGGTTTGCAATTACACTATTATCGGATTCATAATTATAGTCAGTTGGGTTTGAAGATAAATAACTAAATAAACAAATCAAACCAAATAAAGGCTCGTTGGATGCCGTTAATTATTAATTTATATTTGATAATTAATATTTAAATTTTAATAATTTTCAAAAAAAGATTAACAATTATTTTTTTACAACTACAAATAAACCTGAATTTGAATCTTATAAGATTACTAGTAAACAAGATCTTACATATTCACTTATTTGTTTTTTATAATCTTTTCAAAGATTGTTATTTTAGTTATAAGTTGTTCATAAAACTGCATTTCTAATAAACTATTGATTAAGATAATAATAAATCTATGTAAGTAATAGATTGATAGAAACTTTCAGAAAGTTGTGTAAAAATAAAAAATACTACAGAACTAAATCCAAGTATCTATGTAGGTATGTTTATTTCAAATACAGCATATAATCATAAAATATAAATTGAAATATCAATACTTTGTTGAGTTCAATACTTCAATACTACTTTTTAGTCATCATGTTCAAATAATTATAACTACGAAATATCAAGCCCCTAACATGAAACTTTAATGTTATTTAGAATTTTGATGATTTACCAATCGCCTACTGGCGCAATTTTATTCCCTCCTCGCGACGTAAACATGAAGCGTGCAGCGTTGCCGCTGCCTCTTTTCGTCGAGTTTTTTCGTTGTCGAGGTCATTGTTACAGCTCATTTTAAAATACGATTACTCTGAAACTGGACGTCAGATCGTTTTCGTCGTTTGACATAAAATTCGAAACATACTGAACTACTTTGTATTAGTTTTTTATTAAAATATATAGAAGAAAAATAAAGCTATCAATTAAAACATTGGTTTTGATAGCCTCCGTCCTATACTTCACGTGTTAAAATGCCAGACTTTCGAGGCGAATATCTCATTTTCTGGACGTCAGACGTTAATAAAAATTTAACTGTGCATGTATTAGATCATTCTTAACACGTAGTAAAAATTTGATGATCATCTATAGAAACTTGATTTGGTAGTGAACGTCCTTAATGAACAGCTTTCTGCAGTCAACATACTGAGTCTGGAGGAGTTTACAGTAAAGATGTACGATGCTCACTGTTCTTGCAAAGGTGTTGATGAGGCGAGGCAGAAAATTTTCTGTAGTGGTGAGAAGCCAATCACCATGATTCCTCCTACCTCAGATGCTTTAAAACAGCATATAAAGAGGGCTGCTTACCAAGCTGGGTATTTATGGGGCCAAGCAGATAAATTTAATTACAATGGGGTTGGTCTAAGACCGAGGCTGGTCTGGTTCCTTTATGGACAGAATTGCCACTCGTTTGGTCTGCTTTAAGAATCTAGACAGATGTGGCTGCAAGTCAGACTGTAAGACACTACAGTGTTGCTGCCGCCGATTTACTCTGAGATGCACTCCAGCATGTAGGGCGTGCAAAGGAACTCATCAACACCTTTGTAAGAACAGTGAGCATCGTACATCTTTACTGTAAACTTCTCCAGGCTAAGTATGTTGACTGCAGAAAGCTATTCATTAAGGGACAATGGCTGACCTAACTTTATAAAAGCAGTAGTCATATGGTCTTCTGTTCAGGCTGGCCATGCTCTTTTCTTTCCTTTTGAGGTGATGAATGAGACCGAGTCACAGCCAGTGAAGGCGTGAAATCCCCGAAGAGCCTCAGACTTCTTCGGACCAAGAGCGCATGCAATTTTGTGGATAGCTATATATCGCCGTTTAGACCCCATACCAAACTGGATCCACAGATCTGTAAGTGTAAGTAAGAGAATGGAAGAATGAAACGGCAATAGCAAGAATGTCGGTGTCAGAGCATCGAATTACGACAGATGTAGCCCCATGACGAACCATATCGCGGACATGTAAGATTATGCGACCATCTGCAAGAGATCTTATTTAAATCATAGTCCAGGCGAACTAGCATCTATCGGCGACAAAACTCAAAGAGAATGTTTTTTTAATAGGAATGTTGTAATTGATCCACCTTGTGCTAAGTCCACCATCTTGAAAAAATAAGACGACTTTTCTCCGGTTTTTTGCAATTATCTCGAAAATGGGCAATCTTAAGCAAAAATGTCAAATACCAAACATAAAGAGCTTAAAATTTCCTTCAAGATAGTCATTTTTGTTTTTACGGTATTTATACAGATTTTGAAAAAATCGTAAATAAATATTTTTATAATTCTAACAATCTAAGCCGATTTGATTAAATCATGATTTTTTTCTCATATTTCACAAAAACTACTGTAATTTATTAACGGATAATAATTTTGAATTCGGGATTTCAGTATTCGATTCTAAACTTATTTTTCTATAATAATAATTTAATAATAGACATTTTAAGACGCCAGTTTAGAAAAAACTTAAACATATTTTCAAAATCACAAAAATATATTTTTCCGTTGATCGTTTAATAATGAGTATCATTAATGTAAAAAAATCATACATTATTGGATGCGTTCAATACACGTAATATTGTATTATATTGACCAGCTCTAAGTTTTACCAAAATACAAAACAGAATTAAAAGAAATTATTTTCACACTTCTAGGTAAATAATATTTATGTAGAATTGCTTTAAAATGAATATAAAAATAATAACAATATTCTAAAAACGAAAAAACCTTAGGATTTAGTACTGCTAATCAATATTAAGTGAACTGACTGCACCCGCTTCTCCCTGAAAACAGTTGATTGTTATTGTTGAGTTGTCCATTGTTGTCGATCCAATTGTGGTGAACATTTAAAGCGGTCCTAATTTGTTATGGACTAAAATTGAAATTTTTTCAAATTAAAAAGGTATGACCAACGGAAAAATATTGTAACTAACTCATGTGTTAAGGAGGTTCCCTACACATGCAGTGGCGTACTCAGATATCAGCCTTTAATTAATAAAAATATTTTTATTAATGTAAAACAAAATTCGGTCAACGGGTGTTAGTTGATATTGCAATTCGTTCAGTTGCGGTGATATATTTTTACAATAATTTCTAATTCACTAATCAAAAAATGCTTGAAGATTTTTTTACAACAACAACAATATTGTTACAACTATGTGGTCAACCTTCTTCAAATTTTGGGAAATTGATGTCCGTGCTTGCATACGTTTATATACCAAAAATTAAGTAAATAGAACATTTCTATCATCTTTTTATTTAATAAATTAATGGAAAGCCATAAGAGCCCATGCAAAATATTAAAATTTAACAATTAATTTCGTTCAAACTACGTGGTCAAAAATTTCCAAAAAATTCAGGTATCATTTTTATGACACAGACAACATAAATTCAAAGTTTGGTTGCATTAGAACATTTTTTAAAATGTCTAGGGAACCTCCTTAATAGGCGATTAATAATCTCAACAATTAACGCGTTCGCTTCTCTCACGCGTTAAAAAGTCTCAATTATGAATCGCCCTCATTAACACACTTGTTTGTTAAATAACTATTAATCACTTATTTAAAATTTTGTGTTTAATTTCTCTCCGGATTAAGATATTGACTTCCGGTCTCAGACACACTAATTTTTAATCATTTTTATACTACGCAAAATTATTTAAAAAATTTCAAGGGCCCTGATTAAGTTGAAATTTAAAAAATTTGTACACGGGAAAATTAAGAAATTTTAGTATTTTTATTATTAAATATGATTAATCACCTGTAATTTCTGAAGTAATTGAGATATCGATTTGCGGTTAGTGGCATTGGATTTTTCGAGTTTTTTATAATAATTAAAATTATTTTTAAACTTAAAATGGTTTGAATCATGTCGAATTTTTAAGATTTTCTTGGAGAGAGATCAATAAAGTTTTAATATATTTTTTAAAAGTTGTACTTAAATAACTGTTTTTCCTGAACGGACAAAGATATTCACATTCAGTTTTCAGCAACATATTTTTGAAACATTTCTTTCTAAGATTTTGAAAGCCGGAAGTCAATATCTTAATCTTAAAATGTCTATTATGAAATTATTATTATAGAAAAATATGTTAAGAATCGAATACTGAAATCCTGAATTCGAAATTATTATCCGTTAATAAATTACAGTCGTTTTTGTGTAATATGAGAAAAAATCATGATTTAATCAAATCGGCTTAGATTGTTAGAATTATAAAAATATTTATTTACGATTTTTTCAAAAACTGTATAAATAACGTATAAACAAATGGGACTATCTTGAAGGAAATTTCATGCTCTTTCTGTTTGGTATTAGGGATTTTTGCTTAAAATTACCCATTTTCGAGATAATTGCAAAAAACCGGAGAAAAGTCGTCTTGTTCCACCATTTTTTCAAGATGGTGGACTTAGCACAAGGCGGATCGATGGGGACTTTTAGTATGTTAATTAGGAAGTCAATTACAACATTCCTATGAAAAAAATATTCTCTTTGAGTTTTGTCGCCGACCCCATATACAAATTTTCTAGTTCGCCTGGACTATCAGTGGAATTCTCATTTGTAGACACTTTAACGTTTGTGACTATATGAACTTCGTTTACAAAATTTACAAGTGTGGATGCAAGGTAACTAAATAATTCCTCTTTATTTTCAGCATTTACCCTCCTCTGGCCATTTTTGGCTACGCCACTGCATTATCATAATTTTTAACGTTAATCCAACATGACCAATGTGATCTGCGGGTTGAAATTAGTCGAATTCGATACCCTTGAAAGTGCAAGTCAATTCCGAAATTAAAATTTAGATTTTTTTTAGAAAACCCGTTTTTAGTGCCTTTATTTTAATAAATACAAGACAAATTGCTACAAATATAGAATTCACGTTGCAAATTTATGCAAAAAGTAAGCTTTGAACTATAAAATTGGTTTATTAACTAAACCTAGAAAATTGAACTTACCCTCATTGGTCGATTCTGACTACGCCACAGGTCTACCGTCAATTTGATCGATTACCAGATATTACCAACATGCTTGGTGGGTTAGAATTAGTCGAATTCGATACCCTAGTAAGTACTGCAATTAAAATATTGCCCAAATCAAAAATTTGGGCATTTTTTTAGAAAGTTCGTTTTTAGTGGCCTTAATTTGACAAATAGATGATAGTTGGCTATATATATCGACTCAACGTTGCAAATTCATGCGGTAAGCACTGTTGGTACATTGAAATCGGCCTATTATCAAGTGATACAAAATTTTACCCATTTTTCACAAAAAGGTCCAAATTTCGTATCCGAAGGGACATTTTCAAAGGAACTCCGGGCAAAAAATTTCATTTTCACCTAAAGAACATGTGTGCCAAATCTCATGCTTCTAACCCGAAATGCAAGGTTTTTTTGCGTACCGCACCCACTATGAGTGATTATACAAGGAAACGCAAGTCTGCCTACCCGTTCACTTGACGAAGGGGTATATAAGTAGACGTTAATTCTTTAAAACTAGGAGGCAAGTCAAGTCATTTGCATAATGTTGGTGTTTTGTACCGTAGTAGGTAACAGTAGTCTGATGAGGAAAAAGGGAAGGCAGGCCATTTGGACGTCACGAAATTGCTGGCAGACGTCATCAAAAGCACTAAAAAATGGAGCCTATACCTTTTACAGAATGATTCCACACTTTTGAAATATGATTTCACATTAACGAAAACAAATCTCAATAATTTTGTGAAATAGGTTTTCAAATTTGTGAATTCGCTTTTCATTATGGCGAAATCAAAATTCATTTGTGTGAAATCAGTTTTCGTTAATGTGAAACCATATTTCAAAAGTGTGAAATCTGTTTTCGTTAATGTGAAATCGTATTTCAAAAGTGTGAAATCTGTTTTCGTTAATGTGAAATCGTATTTCAAATGTGTGAAATCTGTTTTCGTTAATGTGAAATCATATTTCAAAAGTGTGAAATCATTCTGTAAAAGGTATAGTCACACCATTTGCATAATCTTGATTCAATAACTATTCATCTCAAAAAGTCTAACTCTACAAAGGCAGACCGAAATTCCTTGACGAACACCTCAGCAGACGTGCGTAAAATGTCAAAAATCTAAAAAATTTAGTCATGTTATTTACATAATTTTTGTGCATTGTACAACTGTACTGTGTTTTTAAACTAGGAGAAGCTAAACAAAAGTCAGATCTATATATTGTTGGCGCGAGACGAGATATTCGAGACGTCTCGTTTCGTCTCGGCCTTATTTTATCTCGTCTCGGCGTTATTTTATCTCGATTCGAGACACGAGACGAGACAAAAGTTTTTGAGCCGAGATAAGGCCGAGAAGCCTCGTGTCATTCATTTCTTTCTATATAGACTATAATATTTGAGTTTTAACATCTTGTATGTATCAGACGGATATTAATATAAACAAAAAATGTTAAATGAAACAAAATAAAATTGTACTGTAGTGTGCTTTTAAACTAGGAGAAGCTAAAGAAAAGTCAGATCTACATATTTAAAAATTTCTGTTGTACCTATAATGCTAAATTTTCATGCATCCGTTTTGTACGTCACGTTTCAACAGTCGCCAATAGCGATTGGTTGAATTATAATTTGTATTCAATCGTTTATCATTGACAACGGATGTAACGTGGCGAACAAAACAGATGCATGGAAATCTAACTTAACATATTCATACAAAAGAAGATCGAACTTGAAATCAAAACATTCAAAATTTATTTATTAAACTGAATAACAATTCATTCATCTTCGGATGCAGAATCATCTTCATGTTTAGGATACAAATCAGACAAAAGTTTAATAATGTCACTTTCTTGGTATAACAAAATTTTACTTAAACTCACAGACAACAAGATAGTTTATAGACTACCGACTCCTGTGTTACCGGCCGTAACTGTGTTCACTGCGCCATCTCGTGACAGGTGCAAAAACTAATCGAAGATTCAAATTATTTGAATAATATGATTAAAACAAAAATTTTATAAAAATGTATATTTATTGTACTTATTTATTAGGTATACTCTTGTACGCTTGCGTACTTAAGCTGTTCCAGCACACGGTTTTTCTTTAAATTTTGAAATTAAATACAGCTGTCATCTTGTGGTAGGTGCGAAAACTAAAGTTTTAGTCACGTGATGGTTACAGCAGCTTGTATATGAGTCGAACCACACTGCTTCAACTGCCTGCCTTCATTTTTCTCAATACAAGTAGACTACTATGAATACATGGATTACATTACACGGATGCATGAAAATTTAGCTTTAGGTACAACAGAAATTTGTCTCATGTATCGAATCGAGATAAAATAACGCCGAAACGAGATAAAATAAGGCCGAGACGAGACGAGACGTCCCCGTCCCGAATATCTCGTCTCGCGCCAACAATATGTAGATCTGACTTTTGTTTAGCTTCTCCTAGTTTAAAAACACAGTACAGTTGTACAATGCACAAAAATTATGTAAATAACATGACTAAAATTTTTTCGATTTTTGACATTTTACGCACGTCTGCTGAGGTGTTCGTCAAGGAATTTCGGTCTGCCTTTGTAGAGTTAGACTTTTTGAGATGTCCTGAGATGAAAAGTTATTGAATCAAGATTATGCAAATGGTGTGACTAGGTTCCATTTTTTAGTGCTTTTGACGACGTCTGCCAGCACTTTAGTGACGTCCAAATGGCCTGCTTTCCCTTTTTTCCTCATCAGACTACTGTTACCTACTATGGTACAAAACACCAACATTATGCAAATGACTTGACTTGCCTCCTAATTTTAACGTCTACTTATATACCCCTTCGTCAAGTGAACGTGCAGGCAGACTTGCTTTTCCTTGTATAATCCTCAAGTGCAATACGTTTTAATATTTATGCAAATGGTGTGACTTTTTTTGTCGTGGGCTCTAGGTCTATAAGTATTTATTGAAAAAAGTTGTAATAATAATGGGCATTTTTGGGGCATGTTTTATTTAAAAAGTGTTAGGGATATTAAGTTGTTGATGTTTTTGGTTACTTTTATGATATGTAGTATGTTGGTAGTAGTAAAAAGAAGTTTTCCCATGTACAAGTGTGGTTTAGTTTTGAGTTAAATAAAGGTGGGTTTATGCTCACAAAATTTAAGAATAAGAACTAAGAATAAGAATAGAAAGTTAAAACGGTTATAAACATATGGGACGGTTTATGCTACTGGAATAAGAATAAGGTTTAAGAATTGGGAGTAAGCAAAAGTTAGTTAACTTTTAACTTTACGCCTTATTCTTAGTTCTATTTGTTAAATGCGCATGAGTGACAAACATTTCAAACGTCAAAGTCAAACGTAATATACCCTCAAAATATATTTTTCATTACTTTGTAATTGTCAACATGGAGAACCAGAATATTATTTTGTGTGTTGCTGGATATCTTGTTTTATCAAGTGCGGTTAGTGCTTTGTGTTTTTTTATTAATTATAATTTAATTATATTATTAATTATAAACGTGTATACCAACATCAGAATAATAAATATAACAACTTTTCACCAACCTAAAAATATAATACAACTACTTTTATTATTCTTACTCTTATTCCTTAAAACTGGCAGCATAAACGCCTCTATCGTTATGCTTAAAATTATTCTTAACACTACGCTTATTATTACTTCTTATTCTTAAATTTTTGAGCATAAACCCACCTTAAAACTATTCTTTAACAGTAATAGTCTTTTATTATTCAAAGTAAAATAACCTAATCTAACAGGTCCAGAGCACTAACCCAGAGCCACATATGGAAAAATAAGTAAAGTTCAGCGTGTAAAATAAGAAATTATTTCAGTAAAGTAAAAACACAAAATAGCGATGGCGCGGACAATGAATCTACCTCAACTAGACTCAGGAAATTTCAGTAATTGGAAATTCAGAGTAATAGCGCTTTTAGAAGAAAACCAAACAAAAGTTGCTCTAGAGAAGACAGTACAGGATTTCACCGTCCAAAAAGACATATAATTATTTAAAATAAGAGATGCAAAAGCAAAGTCAATAATTATACAATGCATTACCGACAGACACTTAGATCTCGTAAAAGATTCTAAAACGGCCAAAGAGATGTTAAAATGTTTAGAAGATGTATTTGAAAGAAAAAGTGTTTTTAACAAGTTAACGTTGAAAACATTAAAATTAACATCAAATCAAAAATTGGAAGATCATTTTTCTAATTTTGATTCAATTATTAGAAAATTTGAAAGTGCTGGTTCGAAGTTAGATGAGACAGATAAAGTTTGTCATCTATTATTAACTTTAACAGAAGATTATGATTCTGTAATAACGGAGATAGAAACTTTGAGTTCAACAATAACAATTGAAGTCACGTCTGTTGGACGAAGAATTAAAATTTAAAAGTAAAAATACACAGAAAACAAACAGCGATGAAGTTTCATTCAAAGCTTTTCCTTATAAGTGCTACAAGTGTGGAAAAGAAGGCCATAAAATGACAGACTGTAGACACTTAAACAGAGGTTAAGATAGAGGTTATAGGCGTAACAATTATCGAGGCAACAGATTTCGTGGTCGAGGCAGAGGAACAACACAGACTGTAAACGAAGCTAGAGAAGATCAATCCAATTTCATTTATTGCTTTAAATTGTAATGGTGAATTGAACAATAAAAACATTTTCATTTTAGACTCGGGTGCTACACAACATCTAGTGTATAACGAAGTCTAGCAGTATATGACAAATATTGAAGAACTGAAGACGGATATAAAAATTTGAGTAGCAAATGGGTGCTAAAAAAAGATGAACTTTACATGGAATGTTCCAAGGGCGAAGTATACAAATAAATGTGCTCATTGTTGACGGTATGGCACATAATTTATTAGCAGTTTCCAAATTAATAAATAAAGGTATTCAAGTACAATTTAGAGATAAAGAAACAAAAATAATTGGACCAAATTTTGAATTAAAATGTGAAATGATAAATCATCTCTTTATATTGAAAATTAATTTTGAAGATAAAATAAATGAACATTGTAATGTTGCAAATACAGATAATGAACTCTGGCATCGTAGGATAGGTCACTTGAACAGAGGCGGACTTAAGATACTAGGGCTACCAGCATCTCTCAAAAAGTTTTCAGAATGCATCGAAGGAAAGTCAGTTCGAAAGAAGTTTTATCAAGTCAGAAAGGAATCCACGCAAATAGGAGACTTGATACACAGTGACTAAGCTTATTATTATATTATTTCAAGAATTGGTAAATTAAAAGGTATCGAACTGCAATACACAATGCCATATACGCCCCAGCAGAACGGGACATCAGAGCGTATGAACCGGACGTTAATGGATAAAGTGAGGACAAAATTCGCAGCAACAAACCTACCAAAAGAATTGTGGGGAGAAGCTATTAGATGTTCTGTCTATGAACTGAACATGTCCCCGACTAGTGCAAATAATGGTACTGCACCAGCTACCATCTGGTATGGGAAGAATGATTTAAGTAAATTAAGAATATTCTGAAGCTTATGCTGGAATTCTGTGAAAATCTGTAGTTGCTACAGATTTATAAAACTGTAAATATTAAACAAAATCGCAATGAAATTTATAATCATATGAACATTTGTGTACAAACATTGATGTGATTTTGTTCAATATTTACAGATTTACAAATCTGTAAAACTTATAGAACTGCACAGAATTGCAGCATTAGTCTGGAAACTTACACTTCCAAACAAAGTAAATTAAATCCCCGTGCCGAAACGTCAATAATGATTGGATATTGCGGTGGAGGATATGGAATATGGAATAGAAACACAAATAAAATATCCTGTTCAAGAGATTTAACATTTGTCGAAACAAAATTTAAGTTTAAAGAAAATTCTAGGATATGCAGCAACAATGAAAATATAATCAGTGATGAAAATGTAGAGAATGAAGAAAATAAAAAGAATCAAGAAGAACAAGATGAAGAAGAAAATTCTACAAGTAACAATGAATTAGATAATAAAGACAAGAATCAAGATGAAACACAAACAAGAACAGGAAGAAATGTCAAAAAACCTCAACATTTAAATGAATATGAACTGTATGAAGTCTACTGCATGCTAGTTGAAAATGAATGCGATCCAAAAAACTACAGTGAAGCCATAAAAAATAAAGAATGGAGACAAGCCGTAAATAAGGAAATAGATAATCACAAAAAACTCAACACATGGTCAGAATCAGAACTACCTGAAGGAAAAACAGCTATAGAAACAAAATGGATATTAAAACCAAGGAAGATGGAAGTAAGAAAGCACGAGTAGTGGCTAGAGGCTTTCAGGAGGAGAAAATGACAGACATCGTAATGTATGCTCCTATTGCACGTATCACAACAATCACAATTATGCTAGTTCATGCTCTAAATATGAATTGGGAAGTTAAACAACTCGACATACCCGCTGCCTTTTTAAATGGAAAATTAAGCACAGAAATATATGTGTACCCACCAGAAGGAATAAATATTAAGAAGACAGTATACAGCAGTAATAGAGCTCTGTATGGTTTAAAAGAGTCACCAAAAGTATGGAACGAAAGATTTAATAAGTTTGCAATTAAACATATATTGAAACGAACATATCACGATTCATGTTTATATACAAATGATTCAGTGTGGAACAGTTTACGTTGACGACATAATGATTACTGGTAACAATATGGAAATGAATTCATTCATAGAACTACCTACTTCAACAAAAGTTTGATGCAAAATGCTTAGGAAATGTTAATCAATATATAGGCATGACGATAACTAGAACTGAATATAAAATATTAATAAAACACACAAAACAAATAAATAAGATTCTTAATATGTTCAACATGAAGGAATGCAAAGGTGTTGATACACCAATGATCACAAATTTTCAAATAGATACAGATGAACCTATATAAAATGTACCATTTAGACAACTGATAGGTAGTCTACTCTATATATCAACAACAAGTAGACCCGATATAACTTTCGCAGTTAATTATTTGAGTAGAGTGTTAGATAAGCCTACAAATCAAACTTGGATAGCTGCAAAACGTATATTAAGATATTTACAAAATACCAAAGACTTAGGTTTATGTTATAATAAACGAGATAGTTCCTTGTATGATTATACCGACGCAAATTGGGCTACAGACAAATCAGATAGAAAAAGTATTAGCGGAAGCATAATATTTTATGGAAACAATCCTATCAGCTGGTTCTCAAAGAAGCAAAGTTGCGTTGCTTTATCTACAGCAGAATTAGAGTATGTAGCAGCAGCTTCTTCTGCACAAGAACTAGTTAATATAAAAGGTGTTTTGGGAGTATATCCTAAGCAAAATAAATAAGAAAGTATGTAGGAGCAACATTAACATATATACCTTTACATCATTAGCGTACTGTTCAATATCTTCCCAATAGAAATGAAGCGCCAGGTTCTCGCAGTAAGCCCGTGTGAGTACACTAGTGCGGAACACCTTGGCGTAGTTCCTAGCGGTGAAATTACACGCACCTGCTCGGGAGTACTCCTCCAGGAGGTCGTCCGTCACAGAACATAACCAGCAGATTAGCCAGTGGTAGCTCTCCGTGATGACTGAAACAACCAATTTAATACATTTGTAAAAATGTTGCGTCTATACTTCATTTAGTAATTGTTAAATTGTGTCATTAACGATTATTAGTGGTACGTGCTTATGACGTAGGTAATTATGACGCACGCCTCTGGTGCGTTAGTAATTAGGTACCTTCGTTTATAGTCGGGGAAACAGCTACATAATAGTTATTTACGATACAAGTTTCATAAACATTCATTTTATGATACGAGATGGGAAACTGAAGTTATGAAACGTGTATCGCACAACGTTTTATCTACTTGAAATACAAAAGAAAATAATTTAACGACTGGAGTTTACTCCTTAAATACGATTGTCTTTGAATATGCAATAGGCAAAAATGGTAAATAAACGCATCTCTTATAATACTGAAATCATGTATGTATTTTTATTCTATTTACATTTTTCATATTGATTCGCTAAAGTATTATACAGGTGGGGCAAAACAACCTCCCTAGTTTCAATAGAGAATTGTGAAGCGAGCAGAGGTTGTAAAAGGATGGGAATGGCGTGTATAGCGGCCGGTATATATTCAGTTTGTGTTACAAAAGTTTCAGTTGTAAACATAATGTGGACAACCGAGCAACGCGCTTTTGCCGTTGAAGCATACATACGCGGAAACGAATCTATAATCGCCGCCCAGCGCGCGTTCCGTATTCGATTCCAAATTCCCCGTCGTCAAGCAGTTCCGAACCGAAAATCGATTACGTTCTGGGTAAAAAACTTTCGGGAAACAGGATCTGTTGTCAGGAAGAGAGGTGGACGACCTCGAACTGCTCGAACACCCGACAACAGATCCTGTTTCCCGAAAGTTTTTTACCCACAACGTAATCGACTTTCGGTCCAGAACTGCTTGACGACGGGGAATTTGGAATCGAATCGAATCGTCAAGTAGTTCCGGACCGAAAATCGATTACGTTGTGGTAAAAAACTATCGGGAAACAGGATCTGTTGTCGGGTGTTCGAGCAGTTCGAGGTCTATATACTTTCATTATTCACTTCACTGTATATGAATATAATTATTGTTAACAATAAATACACATACAATTCACCTTTATCAATTCACCACATTAATTCTATTATCTGAATGAATGCTTGACACAGCTACACAAGTATAAAGAACCTACCTTACATAAGTTAGACATTAATTACCAATCTATTAAACATCATTCTGGGTGGGTTGTTACGTATTGTCATCATTATCATTACTAATAATTAATAATAAAAATGTTACGCTTTTAGATAACGTTTAACGTTTGATTTCACTCCTCATAAAATTTCAATACCGGGCACCTTATATGAAAATCGATTCTTAAGGAGTAAACTCCAATAACAAATGATTAATAAAATTTTTGAAAAACCAGCAGTAAAACATAACAAACAGAAGTAAATGATTTTAAGTATTAAAAACTAATTTGAAGATTTTCTAATGTAAAGGCTTCCAAATTTTCAAGGAAAAAATCTTCATCTTGGTAAACATCTGCGTACGGTATTATTCTGCATTAGGTATGGCCATAAGTACCATTCTTGACCACCGGACCACCTCACATCAGGTAAGAATTTATATGGGAATTCAAAATTGTATTTAATAGGTATGGCCATAGGTACCATTCTTGACCACCTCACATCAGGTAAGAATTTATGTGGGAATCAAAAATTTTATTTAATAGGTATGGCCATCGGTATCAGTCTTGACCACCTCACATCAGGTAAGAATTTATATGCGAAACTAAAATTTTATTTAATAAGTATGGCCATAGGTACCAGTCTTGACCACCTCACATCAGGAAAGAATTTATATGGGAATCTAAAATTTTATTTAATAGGTATGGCCATAGGTACCATTCTTGACCACCTCACATCGGGTAAGAATTTATGTGGGAATTTAAAATTTTATTTAATAGGTATGGCCATAGGTACCATTCTTGACCACCTCACATCGGGTAAGAATTTATGTGGGAATCAAACATTTTATTTAATAGGTATGGCCATAGGTACCAGTCTTGACCACCTCATATCAGGTAAGAATTTATATGGGAATCTAAAATTTTATTTAATAGGTATGCCATAGGTACCATTCTTGACCACCTCATATCAGGTAAGATTTTATATGGGAATCTAAAATTTTATTTAATAGGTATGGCCATAGGTAGAGTTTTTGACCACCTCACATCAGGTAAGAATTTATGTGAGACTCAAACATTTTATTTAATAGGTATGGCCATAGGTACCAGTCTTGACCACCTCATATCAGGTAAGGTAAAGGACGAATTTTACACCTCATTATTGAACCACTTACGTTTTTAATAAATTTATCTTTTAAAACCGGTTCATTTCCTGATAGCCTCAAGATTAGTAAAATCACTCCTATTTATAAAAAGGGTGACAAACACAATATAAACAATTATAGACCAGTGGCTCAGACCTCAATATTTTCAAAAATCCTAGAGTACTGTTTTCTAGATAGACTAGAATCGTTTATCAGTAAATACAATATTCTTAATAAAAATCAGTTTGGCTTCAGGTCTAATCTTTCAACTGCAGATGCTATCACTGGCATGTATGATAAAATTGCCTCTCAAATTGATAATAAACAAGCTGTTGTTGGTATATTTTGTGACATATCTAAAGCCTTTGATTGCTTAGATCATGAAAGGCTATTAGATAAGTTAAACTCATACGGTATTAGAGGTACGCCACTCGATTGGTTACACAGCTTCTTAAGTAACAGGACCCAATTTGTTTCATTAAAATTAAATAAAAACAATTCTTATCATAATGTTCAGTCAGATACTCTGCAAACCAACATCGGTGCGCCGCAAGGAACTATTCTTGCGCCAATTCTGTTTATTCTATACGTAAACGACTTACTAGATGCAATTAACAATGATTCCTCAATCATACAATATGCGGATGACACTTCAATGGTAGTCACCGGTAATAATGTAATTGATGTGAAACAAAAATGTGAGATTAGCATGGAGCTACTTACACAATGGTTTAATGATAATAAACTTTATCTCAATGGGTCTAAAACCTCGTTTATTCATTTTCGTAACTACCAAAACATAAATGTTTTAAATTTAGACATCTATGTCAATGGTCAGTTAATGCAAAAATCACACAAAACGGTCTTTTTGGGAATCACAATTGATGAATTCTCTATATGGCGTCCTCATTGTGAAACACTCATTATCTCTGTGAATCGCTCTTGCTACTCACTACGTTTCTTCAAAAATTACTTAAACGTATCTCAACTACGTATGATATACTTCGCTTTAATTGAATCTCGGTTAAGGTACGGAATTTGTCTCTGGGGCACCTCTTCATGGGCAGCCCAGGTTTTTGTTGCACAAAAGCGCGCAGTGAGATGTATTTATGGAGTTAGCAGTCAACATTCTTGCAAACAGTTATTCAAACAATTGGAAATACTCACTTTACCTTGCCTATATATTTTGGAAATATGCAAATTTATTTATAAAAACAAACATAACTTTGTTACTAACAAAAACTGTCATTCATTTGATACCAGATCAAAGGATCAGTTTAGAATTCCATGTGCCAGAACTAATATAGCGACTAAAAATCCAAATGTTTTTGGCTTGAAAATTTTTAATGCCTTACCTAAGGAAATTTCGAATATCCCCAAATACAATTTATTTAAATATCATTTAAAAGTCTATTTAATAGATAAATGCTGGTACAATATTGATGAAATTTTCTTATAAAATTAACTCATTCATTATCTCTTTGAAGAACTTCTCTGGTATCTCAGGTGGGATCCCCAGCACAAACTAATTTTAATTTTATGTTATTTTATCTAACTTCTCTGTGTACATATTATGTAATATAAAATATTTATCTGTAACTGACGCTATCCATATACATTATCTATGTATCACAGGATCAAAGAAAAAAAAAATTAAAAGAATTTATATGGGAATCTAAAATTTTATTTAATATGTATGGTCATAGGTACCAGTCTTAACCACCTCACATCAGGTAAGAATTTATGTGGGAATCAAAAATTTTATTTAATAGGTATGGCCATAGGTACCAGTCTTGACCACCTCACATCAGGTAAGAATTTATATGGGAATCTAAAATTTTATTTAATAGGTATGGCTATAAGTTCCATTTTTGACCACTCCAATAATAGCTTTGTTCGATGACATGAACTAGGGTGTTTTAGTGCAAACTTTTTTGCACTGAAGCGTTCGATGACAAAAAGTTCCACTTCGTTCAACGTGTTCGATGAGAAAAAAGTGTGAACTTGAACACACTTATTTCTTCTTCTCTTCTTCTCACCATCCAAGTAGGCATAGCCTACTTAGCCGCTTAGGGACTCTGCCCTTTTCGGCTTTGTTTTCTGTAAACGCTGTGCTTGCTGGTCGGGCGGTTTTATTTGCGTTTTTCTTTAAAACTCTATTCTCACTGGCAAAGGTGTGTCTTCTAGTGTTGTAAGCACTTCTTCAGGCGGATCTTCAACTGATTTTAGAAGGATGGATGGAGGGTAAAGGTATTTGAATTTGGGTTTGTGGCGTAGTGGGCGAGGGATTTTAAGTAGGATTTCACGTAAGGAGCGGGAAGGGTTAAGGTTTCGACGAGTGAAGCTGGACTGCATCTTTTCCATGCGATGATCTATAGGAATTGTGTTTGCCACTTCATGGACTTCACTCGATGGGTGGGCGTGGTGTAGTCTACAAACCATCCTCAGGACTCTTCGTTCCGTAGCCAGGAGAGGTTCGATGAGCCTTCTTGGAATGGCGACGAGTGCGATGGCGGAGTACTCTGCTACAGGCCTGATGAAGGTTTTATAAGTGTGAACTAGCACCTCTTTGCTGCATCCCCGCAGTTTCCCCCTGATGACACGGTGTAGGTTCGCTCTGGACCGGAACGCTTGCTGTATCTTTGTCACTATGGGTCTTCTATAAAGTGTACAGGTGTATGGAACACCTAGGTATGTAGTTTGTTTAACCTCCGTTATTTGGGTTCCCCATAGTGACACCTTGATGGCTTCTCCCCTGTGTATTTGCTGATGACGGTGTCGAAAGAGAATCAGTTGCGACTTCTGCGGGTTCACTCGCAACCTCCAGCGTTGCATCCATTTCTGCAGTGCATTTAGCTGCTTTTGCAGGGCTTGTTTTGCAAGAGCTCGTGTTCGGCCTACTGCTGTATATGCTGTGTCGTCTGCATATTGGAGCAAAGTTGTTGAGGCGGTTTTGGGCTGTGGAATATCCGCGCAGAATATGATGTACAACAGGGGAGAGAGCACAGATCCTTGAGGTGTTCCGGCTAGAAGATTATATGTCCTGGAGAGTTCCTGACCTACTCTGACCTTTGCTTGCCGCTCGTGGAGGAAACTGTGAATGATGCGTACTAGTCCTGTTGGAACCTTGGCATGTAGCAGTTTATATATCAATCCGTTGTGCCAGACCTTATCGAATGCTTTGTCGATGTCCATGAAGAGAGTGAGAGTACACTTCCCATTGTTGATCGCGTGTGTGATGGTTGTGTTGAGTTTAAGGATGCAGTCTTGTGTGGAGCTTCCTCGTCGAGAACCGGACTGGGATGGTGGGATGGCATTGAAGATCTCGCAGTACTCCGTGAGGCGTTGGTGTATAAGTTTGTCCAATACCTTTGCCAGGGTGTTGAGGAGTGAGATAGGGCGGTAGGATTCCGGACTTGACGGGTTTTTTCCTGGCTTTGGGATCATGACTACGATAGCTGACTTCCATTTGGATGGATAGTACCCGAGGGAGAGACAAGAGGTGTAAATCAGTGAAAGAAAGAAGAGTGCAGCAGGAGGAAGGTTCTTCAAGATTCGGTATGTAATACCATCTTCTCCTGGGCTCTTGTTCTTTGACATCTTTATAATCTGTCGGACATCCTCTTCGGTCACTCTAGGATCGGCTATCATGTGTGGATCGTCGTCTTGTTCTTCTTCCTCCGAGATGTGGTGCTTGGGTGATATGCTGAGACGAGATAAGTGACTGTTCACCTTGTCTTTGAACCTGTTGTCGAAGAAATTGTCAGCAGGTTCAGTGTGTGTCACTTCCCACATATCAGCATACACTGATGCCTTGTCAGCTGGATTAGCGTGAATGTCGTTGTTGACGCGAAGTGGATGGTTAGGACGTCGGTATTGGCCGGTTAGAACTTTGAATTGCGTCCAGAATTTCCCCCCATTCCTGTAGTCGAGGCTTTCGCAAGTTTTGGCCCATTTTTCTTCCCTGAACATAATTAATTCGCGCCTAATCTTGAAGTTCAAATAATTCCATTCTCTCCTGAGTAATGGATCATTGGAGCGTTTGATTTCACGATATAATTGTCGCTTGAATTTAATCATGTTTAGTATTCTCGAAGGTATGGGCTGTCTGCCTGCTAGGACCCGTTTTTCGGGGACTGCTCTTCTGGTTCCGTGTTGGATAACGCTGGTTATTTCATCCACTGCAGCGTCCACGTCAGCTGGAGTGCTGATGGGCAGAGGTTCCGTGGGCAACAGGGACGTGACTTCAGTCTCAAATAATTGCCAGTCCGCGTTGTTGTAGTCTAGATATATTTTTTGTTGAGGTACTGGTGGTATTGTTGCGGTGAAGGAAGATTCCACCAGCAAGGGAAGGTGGTCGCTCGTTACGCAAGTGCCTACAAACGCCGTGTCTTCAAGGTAGTTCATGCAATCGGTTGTTGAGATGATGTGGTCGACAATAGATCTACCTTGGTGACCAACAAATGTAGGGTTCGTGTTATCGATGCGTTGAAGATTCAGGTCGTCTAATAATTGAAGGAGGTCTCGGCCGTTTCTGTTGGTCATTGTATCTCCGAATTCTACGTGCCGAGCGTTGAAGTCTCCCATAATGATGGTGTTGGGTAGACTAGCAGCAAAGCGAAAAACTTCAACCGGTACTTCATCTAACGGTGGTATGTATAGGCAAATGATGTTGAAAGTGCCATGGGTTGTTAGGACTCTTGCTCCGCAGACGTGGAGATTAGCAGAGTTGGGAACAAGCAGTTCATCTGCTACCATGATGTTAGAAATGGCTAAGGCCACTCCTCCCGAATGACGGTCCATTTTTGGCTTGCTGAATGTGGTAAAGTTTTTAATTGTAATTGCGTGGCTTGTTTTTGTTTCCGTTAGTGCAAGTATAGCCACGTCGTCTTCCTTCATCATGAGCTCTACTAATGGCTTTTTTCGACGCCAACCTTGGACGTTTATGGTTCCTATTCTACTTCTGATGTGAGTCATGTTGAGATGAAGAAACAGTGGTGTGTGGTGGCAGATTTAAGCGTGATTAGGCGTCCTCAAGGTTTGTGCATATTGCATTGGATAACAGCCGATGTGAATGCGACTGTCTGTGTAATTAAACGAGACCTGGGTCCCAAGAAGTTGCTGTGCCAGTCTCGCGATGATTTCTTGCATTCGATTCCGTTGGTCAGGTACTGCATTAAGGATAGCAGCAGTAGTGAAACGAATGATGTTATTAATGGTGGCTTGACTGATGGAGTCAGGTTCTTCTTCATTCACGCAACCTAGGGGCGCGGTTGCATTAGTACTTGTTGGTTTTGGTGGTCGCGCAGGGCATTTGTAGCTTGCAGCATGATGTTGTCCATTACAGTTTGCACATTTTGGCACCGACTTGAAATCACAGCGGCCGGTGGGATGATCCTCGCTGCAATGTCCGCATTTGGGTTTGGATTTACAGGGGTCGTTGGGGCCATGGAAGGCTTGGCAACGCCTGCACCGGAGGGGTTGAGGAGCGTTAGGTCTTGAGGGTTCAACATGGTGTTTATGGAAAAGGAATAAGAATCCGTGAGATAATAAATAATCTACCGTGTCTTTGGCTGATGTGATGACACGTACTAGTAGAGTTGGCTTGTTGAGCTGTCGGCTGATGATACGCACGACTTTCGTAAATTCGAGTTCCATTTCCAATAGTCGGTCTTGAATATCTTCCATGGAGACGTCAAGTTGAACACCAGTAATAACACAGGAGAAGGAAGGGGTGTAAGGACGAGATTGGGGTGTGCGGACGTTTGTTGGCTGTTTATCCATAAGAACAACCTGTATGGTGGGCTCTTTCGTGAGCTCACGTAATGCCCTGAGCTTGACCGCAATTCCAGGGTCTCTACTCCTCACCAGGACAATTCCCGTGCGCAGGATCGTCACGTTGTAGATCTGGGTTTCAATTTTGCATAAGTAAGGGTAGAGTGCTTTGTATGTCCTAAGGTGGGATGGTAATTTTGAGATGCTGGCTGTGTGTAAATTCGTGTGAGACCCATGTGCCAAAGGCGATGATGAGCCAGATGGAGATTTCACATTGGGCGTTCTATACGGTGTACCACTGTTTGAAGACTGGCCCGTGCGTCTTCTTTTCCTTCTTTCTTCGTAGAGAGTAAATTCGTCTTCATCCCCCATGGTAGCGTTGATTCCGGTAATAATTGATGTAAGGCACTAAACTCACGCACTACAGGTCGAAAACACTTGTTTCGGAATCACAAAAATTAAAATTCGCTAATTAGTACACAAGAATTTAAAATAAAATTTTAAAATTGTCAATAAATAACTAGGATTTAAAATAAAAATTTTTAAAATTGTCAATAAATAATTAGGATTTAAAATAAAATTTTAAAATTGTCAATAAATAATTATATTGAAAATAAAAAGATTTTTATTTATCTGTTTTAAAAACCAGATTTAAAACGTCAGAATGTTTGCACAAAAATTTATTGCTTGTTTAGCTCCGTGGAACGAAGTCTGCTCGGTTTTTTTTTTTTTTTAAATATAATACCTTTTATTTATTCATATAAACATGTTACATAGCATTTTTGGCTTGGCTCATGGGAAGTTGCACATGAGCCAAGCCAAAAATGCTATGTAACATGTTTATATGAATAAATAAAAGGTATTATATTAAAAAAAAAAAAAGTCTGCTCGGTGAGCCAAGGGTCGGCGGTTCAAGACCCACCGTGAATATAAAAAAAAATTTCTATTAAATTATGATTTAATTTCGCTCGAGGAACTCGAGTGTTTATAAATTAATAACGATAACTCACTTTCACTTTTTTTTTTATATTTATATTTAAATTAGTTAGTAATAATATATTTTCACAGTAAGTCACACAATGTTTAAATGCTTGATTAGAGCAGCGGCTCGAGCAGCGGCACGAAGCTCGCCTGCCGAGCCTAGGGTCGGCGGTTCAAGACCCACCGACGCTGAGAATTTTTTCTTTAGAAAATAAATTTATCTCCAATAAAGGATCGAGTTTAAAATAAAATTAATAATGAAAAAGGATAAAATTAATCAAAAAACACTAGTAAATCACTTGGATTTAGGATCACTTTAAATTCACTTTTTCGCTTTGATTTGAGCACTTTTGCACAACACTAAAATTTCACAAACTAAAAACTGGTAAAAATCGATAAAATAATTAGCGACCACATCGATCGATTGCTGGATGATGGCACTTATTTGTACTGACTATCGATGGTACTGACTCTTGAGGTGGAGTAAGTTAGTGCAGGGTGTCGGAGTGGGGATGAGACGTCAAATTTCAATTATGCGCATGTTTGTTTTCCTACTAATACTACGCGGCAAAATTTAATTTATGGTTAAAGTGTACATTGACAAAAAACAAAATGTTTGTTGATTAAAATATACCTATAGGTATCTGTTAATGCTGTCAATTTTATTGTTGTTTTTTGTACCTCGGTTATAATAATGAGCGAAAAGAGGCAAATTATTTACTATGAGGTGGATGAAAGTTTAGGTACGTAATTTAAAATAGTTTGAATTGATATAGGTACAAAATAGTTTTATTTCAGCTTCAAATTACTCTGAAAATTTGTGGCAAATTCCGTTGCAAGAACGGAATACAGAAAATACACAAGCACGTAAGTTTTTTTTATCTACGACCGTTTTTTAACGTTAATGTACATACTTAATAACAGATTCACCAACGGTGCCAGAGTGCTTACTGGATACAGATTCCCTTATACTAAATACCAATAATTCAATAGTTGAAAATGGTAAACATTAAAAATAACAGATATTTAATTTTGAAAGCTAATTACAAATAACTTTGTAGAAAACAGGCATGATAAAACAGTTTGGCTAGAACCTGCTACAAAATTACTTTTGTGTTTGGTGGAAGAGTATCGTCCGAAATTAGGAAAAACATTAAAACTAAAAACTAAAAATAAAATGTGGGAAGCAATTGAAGAAGAAATGAAGGGTCATAATTACAATTTTAATGCTCTGCAAATCGAAAATAAATGGAAAAGTCTCGAAAGGAGTTACAAAAATAAAATACAACACAACAAAAAAACGGGACGTGACCGTGTGTCGTGTTCTTATGAAAAGTAGGTACTATTTTTTATTATAAATTTGTAAAACAGGATCACTATAATATAGTGATCCTGTTTATTATTTTATTTCGCAGAGAATTAAACGAAGTTTTCAAGGGTAGGGACAAAATTTTTCCACAATATGTTTTGGGAGCAACAGGAAATGGGAAATCACAATTAGATCTTCAAGAAGAAGCGGGTGTGATAGAAATACCTGAAAAAGAATACACCTCGGAATACACTACTACTTCTACATCTAATAATTGTGAGAATAATAATTTTGAAAAACAACACAACACAGAGGCTTCTCAACAAAATAAAGAATAAAATAAACTGCAATCTTATAAACAAAAAAAAAAATAAAACTATTATCCAAGAAATTTCGTCTTTAAGACAAGAAAAACGTGAATATTATTCCAAAAAAATTGATTTTAATGCTAAAAAACTAAATGCGTACGAAGAAAGAACGAAAGAAATTGCAAAAAAATAACCTTTTGCAAGAACTAGTAAATGTTTTAAGAAAATAGACTTTGCGATTTTCTGTCGCGCGATTACTCGTATAACAGTCGCATAAATAGACCATAGTTTTCAATGGAAAAGCCCGCACATGCAATTTAGTCACATGTCGCGCTCGTTCACTGTAAACTATGTTTTTGATTTGTGCGACTTTATAATCGTGCGACAGAAAATTTAGTAGGTAGTAGTAATTTAAAAAAATATTTTTATAAAGTAGAGTAGGTATTTATTATGGACAACAGTTAAAAACATATTTAGCAAATTAAATTAAATAACAATAAATTTGTGTTTTATTATTTTAATTATGTATTTTTGTGAGTAAAGAATCGCTTTGAATGCCGCGCACAAAACGAGAGCGGAAGTCATTGCGACGTAAAGATGGTGAAGATGCGTGAAGACTGAAGAGTGAAGAGTAGTACCAATGAGACTGAGACCACGAACCATGTGTGTGATTTATAAATACGTACAGAAGAAAAATAAATATGATATTAAAAGATCGAAACTAAATTGTAATCCTGTATCAGTTATTAGTAAAAGTTAAAAACAGAAGAACGTGCATTACAATATTATCTTCTACGAGCAAATAATTGGCGGCATATTTCGTCCCTTAAAGCTTTACCATCAGCATTATCTGCTTCATCAGAAAATTCATCATCGTTTAAATATTCGTCACATATTTCTGATTCGGTAAATAAATCGCAGTCACTTAAATTGGCCAGATTGTGCAAAACGCAGCATGCTCGAATGAAATGGCATAATTTAGTGATTCCTTTTAATTTGCAATAATAAAGCTGCCTAAATCTCTGTTTTAGTAACCCAAAGGAATGCTCAATAATAACCCTACATGAGTTATGCATTTTATTGTAATACTTTTGAGCTGTTGACAAATGTCCATTATCCCGGCAAGGTGTCAACAAATTAATACTACAGGAATAAGCTGAATCACCCAAAATATGATATCCTGGAATCAAATGCAGTTATAAATTAGACTATAAAGAAAGCTAAAAATTAACAACGTGCCATTACAAAGAGATGATAATTTAGAAAACACATTGGAATTTTTCAATACTCGGCTATCATGAGCTGACCCTGGAAAACCTACGAAAATATCAATAAACTTTTTGTTTTCGTCGCATATTGCTTGAACGCATAAACTATAATAATGTCGTCTATCGATATAATCATCCTTATTTATTTTTGGAGGGTCTATAATAATGTGGGTGCCATCGATTGCCCCTAAAAATTTAATATACTAAATAAATAATACAACGTTTTTAATTATTTTTACCAATTATTCCTGGTAGCCCCTTTATATTAGTAAAATGTTGTGAACTTTTATGTTTTCTTTCTTCACTAGGCCATAATATCGCATTATTTGCTAAAGTACTCAAAAATCCGACAACACGCTTTATCATTAAATTAACGGTGGATAGAGATAAATCAAAACGGTCCGCAATATCTCTAAAAGAACAAGCTTCATGACCAGCAAACCACAAGAATACTGCCATATGTTTACTGGAAGAATAAATTTTATTGTCATCTAAATGCTTGAACTGATTTGACACCTTAAATGTTTCATTTAGGTAGTGAAATAAATCGCGATTTATTCTAAAGTGTCTTATAAATTCGCTATCTGTGTATAACGGAACAACCTGTTCAAAATAATTTTTAATACAATTTCGTTTTTTCTTGTCACATAAATACATAAACACTTCTTCTGTATCTGTATCTGAATCAGATGATGAATCCATGATTGACTCTTCCTCACTTGAATCAGTAAAAATTTCTTCCAAGATAATTCTTTCTATATTTTCGTTTACTGACATCTTGTCAAGTACATGTACAAAAAACAACAAAAAGTCATAAACAAACCATGGAAACCAATCTAAACTAAAACAAATTATGTTCTAATTTGCACTACTGTGTTTTTTGAGAATCAAAGAACTAGAATACACCATTGTTCACTGTATTGCACTGCACTGTTCTGCACTACACTTCCAATTTTTTTCATCGAACAGACCTAATAAAAACGTTACGCTTTTAGTTAACGTAACGTTTGATTTCACTCCTCATAAAATTTCAATACCGGGCGCCTTATAGTATGAAAATCGATTCTTAAGGAAAAAACCCCAAAAATGTAGTTTGACATTTCATTAAATGTCAAAGACAAAATAAAATGACATATTATGTCACCACTAGATTGATAAATTTATTAAAATTTTTTTATTTTTGAAATCCAGTTCGTTTGAATTTAATTGTTATTTTATGTTCGCAACGGTAGCAACTGTAAGTTTGTTTAAAAAATATTACGATCAAGTAAAAAATCTGACGTGGCCATCACACAACCTTCCGCCATATCTAGACTTTAAACAGAAATGTATACGTACAATCTGGTGCCTATTTAAAATATACAAATAAAAATCTAAAATATTCAAACACAGAAATTAGTATTACCTGAATCAAAAGATTCATTCACACGAAAACTCTTCTGTGTTGAAGCAATCCTACGTTCAGTTAGGAACTACATTTAATAGCTTAATTATGACTTATATAGCGCTAGTATGCCAACTTGTCACCCGTCTCATGTGTCAATATTTTTTATACAAAAACAAAAATCAACCGAACATGGATTACAAGATTTCAATGTTTTATTTGATAAATTTATTTTTTAAATTTTAATGCAGTTCTTTAATGCTACCAGATAAAGACAATTTTTTTATAACGTGGATTGCAAATAACTTTTCCTCTTATTCTTATTACAAATAAATACTATATTTATCAAAATTTATAGAAATTTTTTACACTTAATCTTTTCAATCTTCAAAAAATATCACTTCCGGTGAAGATATTTGTACCAAAATCTAATGAGCTCTTCCTATTCGTATACAATTGTAAAATACCAAATATCAACATTTTTGGGTAATTCGTATTTGAGTTATCCAACAGACGGCATCGGCCCGGACCACACACATACACACACACGCACACACACACACACACATACATACATACAGACATCATCGAGAAACTACCAAAAATGAGTTGTAAGGACCCTAATTCGTGCTCATCCACTAAAAACTCACTACCCGATTTTTTGCATGATTCCAATACCTTCCTTTACAGGTAAGCGGAAGGTAAAAATTGTGTGAATAATTGTTACAATGAAAGTTTCCGAAGACGAAATACCATCAGATATACGAGTAGAAGCAAGTAGAGCAATATCAACATTAGTTCCAGCAAAATCAAGAAATTTTTATGAGCTGAAATACCAGAAATTTGAAAATTGGCGCTTGAAGAGAAATATAACAGAAAATGTATTACTGGCATATTTTGCTAAAAAATATCAAAAGCAAAAGCCGTCCACGCTATGGACTCATTAATAGATGACAACAATAAAAAAGATGTTCTGAAGGGTATCAACCCAAAAAATCAAAACATTTTACAAAGGAAGACATCCAGAAATTTTTAATTGTGACAGATGATGAAATTTAACATTAAAAACATAAAAGATATGAATTATTTTATTAAAATAAACATACCGTGTACGAAAGCAAAGATTTGTTATAACAAAGGGGGATATTGAATGACGGCCAGTGGTTAGCTCAGCGGTAGAGGGTCTGCCTAGCATGCTAGCGGTCCCCAATTCGATTCCCAGCGCAACCGACAATAATACCACTGGGCCCGAGTGGTTGGATTCCACTATAATAACATCTACCATTCTGTAATTGGGAGTTAATCCTGTAGGATGGTTACCAGCAAAATAAAAAATTAATTGTGTAAATATTTTTCAAAAATACGCTTGACTTCGTCCATCAACTGTGAAACGAGAGATTTCTTATTTTTTTTATAAAAATGGAAAATGTACTCAACAACCAGTTATTATATCATCGGAAATATTCCAAAGCGTATTGCACAAAAATTAGATCTGGAATATCCTGAGCAGTCCACAGGACATTGTTTCAGGAGATCGTCGGCGATAATGCTGGCTGATGGGGCGATGGGGCTGCCGATATACAAATGGTGAAAAGACATGGAGGTTGGAAATCGTCCAGTGTTGGTGAAGGATACATAGAAAATTCAGTCGAAAAGAAAAAGAAAATAACTAAACAATCATGGGGGAAATCGACGTTTCTGAAGTTTCAAATGTACAGAACTCCGAAGTAAATTATGTTGCGTCATCTTCTGGGTTACAAATAAAAGTTTGCAAAAATGTATAATTAATATTTATAATACATAAATATAATTTAAAATTATGAATTTGATATTATTAGAAGAAATTTTGCTAAAATTTACATAAACTGTCATACAAAACAATTGAAAGATACAATATAATAACACTAGTGTTATAAAGTAGTACTTTATGTAACTATTTTTAGTGTCATAAAAGTACTATTATGACATGAAAGTAGATAAAAACCTTTTGTTATAAATAATCGGTTTTAAAAATACAGGCTTTAATAAGATGCGCTTTGTCTGAAAAAGCATTCGCGGCTCAGTTGTGCGTAATTAACTTTTGCGCAAATTAAATTATGCCACAAATTATTGTCATTGTCATTACATATACTAGCTATTGAAACGTATAGGTACCTACTGGTTATTAAACTCAACTAAAGCCTAGACATTGTTTTAATAACCAGTATAAGTTTCAATAGGTATATGTTTCATGTTAAATAAAACTCACTGTATATTTTATTGTAAGAACCACGAAGAATATTACAATTTCGCATCTATTCCAATCTATTTATTTTACTTAATAAGTAGGTTAGGTACCTACTTAATGAACAATGACATAATATTTCTATAATAATTAAACCCATTCGGATCGTCAACAATATCAATTCTACTACATACGCCGTCAACCAAATACCTACTATAAATCTGTGTCCCAAAATCCAGAGGAGCACCTACAGAAGTTTCAATTATATAGGTACAGGAAAAGGGGAAAATAAATTGGGTGTAGCTTGGCGGCAAATTAGAATCACGTTAAATTCAATGTAATATTTAAACTGCAAATAAAATCAGAAAGATGTATTTCATAACATTAAGTAAAGTTCACAAGTATATATGAATATTATAAAAAATTTAACTCAGAAATTCTAACCTATAAAAGAACTGTCACAATCACAATTGTATTATACGGGAACGTCTTCAACACTAGAATATTATAAACTAGAAAATTGAAGAAAAGAATATTCTTGACAGGAATAATAAAAATCACGAAATCCCAAGCTAAGGAAAATTCATTCACAAAAAAAAACATTAATAGAAAAGACATATCTGGAATCAAGTAAACACAGAAACTTTACTTGGCGGCCAAACCTGAAGTTGGCTGCAAGTTGTCAGCTGAACAGTTGTGGCCGTTTAAAAAACGAGTTCTGTTGGACTCAAGAAGGGTTTTGTTAGCATAGATTAGTTTATGTCAAAAAAACGGAGTTCTGTTGGACTCAAGAAGGGTTTTGTTAGCATAGATTAGTTTATATTTTCTCCGCAGCCACATTTTTTCCAGTTTTGAATATTCCTTTACATGCGTTTTCTGCATCAATCAGATTCCAAATTTGAATTTTCTATGAATGCATTTTTTATGTAAACATTTTCTTGTCTCTGAATTTTCATTTGTTTTATGATTCCGGGCAAGAATTTTCTTGTACTTGAATTTTCTAGCTCTGAGTTTTTTAGATTAGAGTAGGCACCCGTATTATACTGGAGCTAAATTACTGTGTGTAAATCTGGCTCAAAAATGAACAATTTGATTGGTCAGCAGAACGCGGCAAATTTGAAAAGCAAATTTTCTTGATTTTGCGTTTCTGTTCTAAAACAAGAATTGTAGGCAAGTTTAACAGTATTGTAGAAAAAAATCTAAATTCACTTCTTAATTTATAAATACTTATATATTTATAATGTAGGTAGTATCTAAAAATAAAAAAACATTCGGCTTTAAATGAATTCTGTTTAACAATAATTGTCTGTTGAACGACTATACACGTAATTTATTTGTTTTAGAAACTGGTACACGTACATAATAAATTTACGCCAACAATTTTAATCCAGTATCTATTCATAAAGAGTAATTCATTATGTATTTAAAAGAAATAACAAGCTACTACTAACTGTAAATACAAGTAGGTAATATAACAATTCAATTTTTTTTAAACTGCAGATTTTTTCAGATATATTTTTAATTTCTTTTATACAAGCTGGCGCAAAAGTTAATTACCCGTCTAGAGAAAAACATAAGAATTAAATTATTTTAATAATTATAGGTAGTAGGTATAATGTGAACAGATTTTTACTTTCTTAACAATCACACAATATATTGTTAATAATAAATTATTGTGAAGACTCTGGTGTGTGCGGCCAGATTTTAAATGTTAAATAATAAATAAAGCTGCATGATTCTTCTATATTTCTACTTTCTTCAAATACAATGTCAACAGTAGATACATTTCTCGTACGTAGCCCACAATGGGTTTTGTAAAGGTTCTCCTAATTCTTCTAGGGTGCCAGGAATTGTGGAATTCTTTCTACTTTCAATCAGATTGTTCATTTCTGAGCCAGATTTACACTCGGTAATTTAGCTCTATACTTTGTCTCAGAATTCGGTGGAGCTTATTAAATTTGCCGCGTTTTTCCAACCAATCAGATTGCTCATTTCTGAGCCATATTTACACCCAGTAATTTAGCTCCAGTGTTTACAAAATGTGACAGTTCTTTTATAGGTCAGAATATTTGCGTGTAAATTGTATTAAATAACAAAGTGTTATGGTTAACAATGGATACATCAGGAACAAGTAATAAAAATGAAAGGTGATCGTTTTTATTTGATTTGTAATTCAAATATTACATTGATTTGTAAGTGATTCAAATTTGCCGCCAAACTATACTTAAATTTATTAATTTATCCGAATGGGTTTAATTATTATTGAAATATTATGTCAATCATTTTAATATTAGACCATACATTTGTATTAAATAATAATATTGGGTCATTTTATATTCAAATCTTGTCTTCTATACACATATTAAATTTATACTAGGTACACTATGTTCCAAATGTTCTGCCCCAGCCTTAGAAAATCCCCCAGTGATCCGCAACCATTGTAGCACCATTCGTCAAAATATTCGAAATACGGCCTTCTTAGGTTGTAGAAAAAGACAGCATGTGAAAGATAGAAGCAGTTCTCGGTGAATCATTGCGGATTACGCCAGGTAGAGGAAAAGTGTAGAACAATATTTGCTTTGAGCTCTGTTTCGGTTTAGAAATACAATTTCCATAGTTTTGTTTTCTTCACTTCATTACATTTCTACACAAAAATTGCGTTATTATGAAATGAAAAAATTCTTTTAAGTTAACAATTTTATAAAAATTTGTATCTTAAAAATGCCACAATACCTTAAAACTAAAAAACTAACTTATTGCCAAATTTTATATTAAATACATAAGATAATTATTGGTACTGACTAAAGGTAAAATTTAAAAATGAAGGCGATCCTATCCTAAACTGACCGAATAAATTGAAAGTAAAAAAATCTAATTGTAGCATAACATAACATAACATTTTGACGAATGATTTTTGTACGGGGTTGCTAAGTAAGTATATTGAATTAATAAAATTAAATACAAAAATATGCAGAATTATAATTGTTAATTATTTTTATGATTAGTAATTTCATTTTCAATATTTTAATTTAGTTTACATTAAATATATAATAACAATAAGTACGATAAAAAGTTACATAGAAAAAAATCCAAGTAATATCATTTTTAGCAATAATTCCCGGGCAAAATTACAAGATTATAAAAAATGATCACAACACGATTTTTTATTTCATAACCCGATACACAGTAAATCTTTGAATGTTTAATCAGTACCTACATTAATTAACACACAATTTGACTTGTGCAGCGTTGAGGTTGATAGTGGCGGCGGCGAATTGTTAAAAATAAACGCTTAATTTTTAAGTGGCTTTTCTTTAGGCAGCGCGCCGGTGTACGCCGGCGTAATCACATCAAAATTTACTTGTATCTAACTTCTAATATCTACATGTGTAGCAAAGTTAATGGAAAATATCTTATTAGATGCCATCCACATATGATACAATTTTATTTTTTTTAATATGAACTATTAAAATTCCTATTAACAATGTCGAAATTTTTTGTTAATTTAGAATATTGATATCGGCGCGCCGTAAAAAATATTGGCGTCGGCGTGAAATATATACCGGCGGCGGCGGCGTGGCGTGGCGGCCCACGCATCCACATTATGTTTACCATAATGCCACAATTGAAATTATTTGAATTTATTGTTTTGTTTTAAGTAAATTAAAATTTTTACTTGTATAAAAATTTTAAAATTGTTACTCTCACTGTCTTTATTTATAAATTATTTGTTTGGGTTTTGTTCTGTATATTTATATTTATTTATACGACGTTTCGGAAACGTCGCAAAACGATCATAACATTAGTTGCTTTTATATACCTATTGAAACAAAGACTAATACAAATAATTATATTGTTTATGTAGATATTTTAGAAAACAATGATTGTAAAGTAGTAATTTTCACGGATACATTTTTAACACATAGATGTTTATACGTGCAATAATTTAGGCAGGAACGGGAAACATGATAGTAATGAAGCTTGATAATAATTGTAACTTTTAGGACAATAATTCATAGTTTCTTTAAAAAAAACTTTTAATTTATGCCTAATGCATACAATCTTGCAACACGCATTTCAATAAAACAGTTTGATATGTTTTATTCTCATTTAATTTACTGAAAAATTATTACTGTCATTTCATAATAATGCAATTTATGTTTAGAAATGTAATGCAGTGATGAAAACAACTAAAAATATGTTTCTAAACTAAAGCTCAAAGCAAACGTTCTACACTTTTCCTTTACCTGACTTAGTAATGATTCACCGAGAACTGCTTCTATCTTTCGCATGCTGTCTTTTTCTACAACCAAAGAAGGCCGTATTTCGAATATTTTGACGAATGGTGCTACAATGGTTGCGGATCACTGGGGGATTTTCTAAGGCTGGGGCAGAACATTTGGAACATAGTGTACATACCATCAATAATAATAATAGTTGTTATTATACATTCAGTAAATATAGGTAGTAATAATTATTTGATTAATACCTAGGTACCTTGCTGACATACCTAAATCTCACATTTATTTCATTTGCATTCTATATTTACTGATCAATAATTGGTGATTGATTGCTATTGTAGGAAATTTTAAATGTCAATCAAGAAACACCACCAACAAAACAAACATTTTATAAACCAGTATCACATCGGAGACATCTATTTACAAGTGGTCAAACTTATAGTACCTATAAACTCAAACCTTATGACGTCATCTCAATTTTCATCCCCCACCCTTATTCAGCCAATGTCCCATCGGCTGCATTCCGTTCGGCCATTGTCCAATTCGGCCATTGTCCCATTCGGCCATTGTCCGTTCCCGTAACAGACTACTTGTGACGACATAATTTGATTCGCGATATGGATTACCTATTTTTGTTAAACAATTCCCAGAATTTATTTCAAATGCACATTTTCAGTATATTATCTAGAGTGGAGTGAGCTACATATTTTTAATATGACTAAGACTAAAGACTACAACGAAGCTTAATTATATAATTTGAAACCTGAAATGAATATAATATGTCTTAAGTTAGATAGGTACATTTTCAGATAGCTAGCCCCCATTTTGTTTCAAGATGGCGGACTGATATTGTAATATGCATTTGTCTTAAGTTTAGATCCTTAGCTATTACTGTACCAAATTTGAACGTAATTGGTGCAGTTTATTTTGAGATAGCTAGCCACCATTTTGTTTCAAGATGGAGGACTGATATTGTAATATGACAATGTCTTAAGTTAAATCCTAAGCTATTACTGTACCAAATTTGAATGCAATCGGTGCAGTGCATATTGTAATAGCTAGCCGCCATTGTGTTTCAAGATGGCGGACTAATATTGTAATATGCACTTATCTTAAGTTAGATCCTTAGCTATTAGTGTACCAAATTTGAATGCAATTGGTGCAGTGCATTTTGAGATAGCTAGCCGCCATTTTGTTGTCCGACTGACATCGCGATCCCCCTATATTTTTTATCGGATACTCAAAAATAATTATAAATATATAAAATGTATTTTACTAACGTCTGTTGTTAAATAACTGAAATACCATAGTAAGCTTGTATCTATCTTCACTTTTCTGTTGCTTGACAATTCTGTGATCTGACCATTCTGTGATTTGAACGTTCTGTCGCTTACGCGTTCTGCTGCTGCGCTTTCTGTGGTTTGACCATTCTGTGATGTGAACGTTCTGTGATTTGAACGTTCTGTTGTTTGCGCGTTCTGCTGCTGCGCTTTTTGTGATTTGAACGTTCTGTTGTTTGCGCGTTCTGCTGCTGCGCGGTCTGCTGCTGCGCTTTCTGTGATTTGAACGTTCTGTTGTGTGCACATTCTGCTGCTGCGCTTTCTGTGATTTCAACATTCTGTGTTTGAACATTATGTTTGAATATTTTGCTGCTGCATTTTACTATTCTGTGATTTGACCATTCTGTGATTTGAACGTTCTGTTGTTTGCGCATTCTGTTGTTTGCGCATTCTGTTGCTGCGCTTTCTGTGTCTTGACCATTCTGTGATGTGAACGTTCTGTTGTGTGCACATTCTGCTGCTGCGCTTTCTGTGATTTCAACATTCTGTGTTTGAACATTATGTTGTTTGAATATTTTGCTGCTGCATTTTACTATTCTGTGATTTGACCATTCTGTGTTTTGACCATTCTGTGACTTGACTAAATCTGTGTTTGAACGTTCTGCTGCTGTATTGTGTTCTTTCTAGATTTGACCATTCTGTGCTTGACTAAAGCAATGTTTGAATATTCTGTTGTTTGAATTTTCTGCTGCTGCGTGCGTTCCCTTTAGTTTCTTTTTAAAATTTAATAAATGCAAAATATTAATTTTTGCAATGTAGGTACCTTACCTTTAGTACTTTTGCTACAAGAAGAAAAATGGTATCAAAATTTACAATCATTTTTCTCTGCAATTTGTTACAATTTGTTTAATTTTTGTTTGAAATACAAATTTATTTATATTTATAAAACAGCCCAAAATGCAGTAGTCACATTTCACAATAGCAGGCGTGCAAAGGCTTTGGTATGTGTAAATTAAGATCGATATACCAGCGGTATTTCGGGATTTTTCGGTGTGCCTACTCCAAGTAGTACTGGTCCATATGATTTTAAAATAATGTTCGCCCGCCGTTCCAATCTTACACACAGCAGCGGCTAGAGCTCCGAAAAAATTATGTTTCAAATCAATCCAAGTACTTTATCATAATAGCGACAACAAATATGAATTAAAATAGCTCTGGTATGAATGTAGTGTGATAGTTGCATAAATTTGTTTGCCACCTTGTACTATAATATTCAGAAAATATTCTTTATTTTAAATACAACATTTTTACAAAAATATGGAAGTATTACCTATAATTGATTTTTTTTTAAATAAATTGTAAAGAATATTAATCTTGTAATTACTATCAATACTAATTCATGAAATAATTCATTTAAAAAAAAGGTGGCACAAGAATCAAAATATTTTTTTAACAAAGTTTGTTGTATTAATATATTTTTTAAACAAAACTAAATTAAATTAAACAAAAAAAGTACTGAAATAAGATACTACATACATTCAGAAATTGGTAAATTTAAATAGTTATTGTTTGCTTAAATATGTTTACTAATTATTTAATTTCTTTTATACTATAGATAACAATGAAATATGGATTTTAGTAATTTAACAAATGGTTCCATGCTCCAAATTATGATATTATACAATGTAGCAAAAACGTCCAGAAAATGAGAAACAAGAAGAATATGGTATAAGTTACCTAATTGTATTTATTATTATTATTTACTAATATTTTGTTTCATGTTTCATGTAGGTATCATAATGAAAGTGGAAATACGTAAATTCCGCTTAAAATAAAACTTTAATATTTAGGAAGATATTAATAATTGATAATATCTATAACTTTGCTTTAACAATTTTCGAACTATTCTACAGTCAAGCAATGATCTCATTTATAACGCATAATTTTAAGAATGATCCTCAACTAGAAATAATAGTTTCCTTCGTTATAAAATGCTGCATAAAACAGTGAACAAAAATGTCTCTTCAAGAACCAGAAGTTCAAAATCATCAGAAAAAGTTTCCAAATTTATAAGAAGAAAATAGAACTGGTACCTGCTATGAATATATATTTGCTTCGTCTTCGTACAGGAAAATTTTATGACATAAGGTATACAAAAAAATTGAATTTTTCTTGTACTTACATATACAATTTTCTTTGTTGTACGCAGAACCAAATTCTGGAAATTTCTTCATGTACATAAAAAGTGTTTGTCTTTTCCTGTAAATGGTAAGAATTCAAACTCCCATCGCCCATCAAGAATTTAACGCAAAGAAGAAATAATAACACAAGAATAATTTTTCTCTATTTTCTACGTTTTGTTTCATTGATTTGATAATATTGAACGTCTTTTTTTGTTATCTTTACTTACTATTTATTTTGTTATACCTACTATTTATTTTGTTAAATATTTACAAAATTTAATCAAAAAATTCGGAATTATGACTTTTGAAAATTATTTTAAATACTTTAAATTAGTAAATAACTTTGTGGACAGAAAAATACATTGACATAATATTGTACTACATTTTACACTACATGTGATGGTTATTGGAAATAGTACAATGCATTTATGCATTTAATGGTCAACGATGCCCTATTCTAAACGAATTTATTATCAATCAAGATCCTAAAATGTATTCCTATACTACCATGGGTACGATAAAGTTCAACATTTACTTCAGACCGAAACACATGATACAATTTAGTACAATATTTATATTTCCTTTCGAAATTCGATGTAAAATGTCAACAAAGTATTTTATACTAAAATTATATTTTATTAATCATGTTCAAGTCTTTTTTTATTAATTTTTGTATAATATTCTTATATTGTATGTAATATGAACAAAATATTATTGAAATTAAAAATTATACAGTAGCAAATCGTCCCGCTGTTATGGGTCGGCCCACGGTCAGCCCATCATTAGGAGCCCAGGTAAACTTTTGCAATTATCTTGAGCTACACTATACATTAATTTTAACCAGTGATACTCGTAGAACTCGTCAAGAGGAACAATTTTCTAAATAATTCTTCTTTCCAAAACTTCTAATTATTTGGTTAAATATGTTTAAAGATTTGTTACTAATTTGGTTACCCGCCTATGGGCAAATGAATTTGTCAGATGACAAATCCACTTTCGGATTTTGCGTATTGCGTATGTCAAAGTGACAGCAATCAATATCAAAGTGACAGCAATCAATGTCAAAGTGACAGCTATCAATGTCAAAGTGACATTTAAAATTCAATTTTAATCTAAATGTAAAATTGGATTCATTTGAGGCCCGAAATTAATTCGTTATGTTACTCGCGAGCGAAGCGAGTGTGAGGCCATATAAACACAGTCCGTGCGGCAGCACGGACCTAGCCGAAGACCCGCGTAGCGGTGCCTGACGCTAGTCTTCTTATATACTAAAAGGCTAGGTATCACTATATTTTCAGTAGCTTAGCAACCGTTTTTCATATCGCCTACAGCCTAAACGGTTCAACCGATTTTTATGAACTTTTTTTTATTTGATAGAGCTTAATAAGACGTAGTGCCTTTTGGGTATATGAATATTGTAGATGGCGTGGTAATCACAGGGGAGTTGAAAAACTGATTTTTTTGAGTCCTTGGATACGGGCATTATACTTTATTCGATTGTTTTTTCCATTTGACATATAGGTAGAGGATGAATTTGACTATATTTCTATGCACGTTTCAACCCAATATTGGGTATATTAAGAAAGTTATTAAGAAAAAACTGAAAAATGAACGGAACGCAAATGGGAGCATGCCATGGAAGTTTTGTTGTCTTTTTGATAAAAATGATTTTTTTGTCTAGTGTCAGATTTGACGTTTCCAATTTGAAATTTTATTTGGATTTATCTTTTATATTTGATAATGTAGAAGTATTTTAAAATTTTTATTGAGTATTTAAAGATGAAGCACGCATTATGTTTACATGCTTTTGTATAAATTTGTAATATATTTTTTGAAAATTTTATTCAATTTAACAATGCACTGTGAAGTTGAATCATATTGTTATTTATTACTGTAGTATTTATAGTAATATATTTTGAACCAAGTGTAAATGTTCAATTAAAATTAGGTAGTAGCAGGGACTCGAACCGAACCGGAACAGGAACAAAAACCGGAACGAACCAGTAGTATTTTCGTAAACCGTGAACGAGAACTGAACAGTAAAAATTTAATTTTTAAAACCGAAGAAGGAACTTGAACCGGCTGTTGCGAACCGGTTCGAACCAGTTATTTAAAAAATATATATATATTTTATATTTACAATTCAAGCATCGAATTTTGCAGATCTACCCTTTACGGCTCTGAGTTTATATTTTTGTAACGCCACTGCCTCGCCAAGGTCAGTTATATGTAGTCATTCTCTTTCACTGCGCTGTCAGAGCAGAGCTGTCACTTGTTAGAACCTGCAATAGTGCAATAATATGTGGAGTGAAGATCATCTTTAGTTTAGTCTGTTAATTATTGTTAAATATGCCAATATTACCTATTTTATTTATTACATATATGTAAGTATTATTCTTTTATTATTATATTATAAATATGTTTAGATGGGTACCTAACGTAACTATTTATTTTGCTTTTGAGGTTATATTACTTAGGTAAATAAATAAAAGTATAATGTAAATTCAATATTATCAACTTATAATTTGGTTTTAATATTTGTTATTAAATGAAATTCATATATCAATAATTGAAGTAGCAATTGTATGAAAACGAATTTGTTACGACGAATAATTTAAATACATTATGTATTTATATATTTATAATGACAATTTGGTATTATTTTTAGGCTAAGCAGCTATGTCTGTATATAGAAATCCGGTAACCAACTATTTTATCTATCATATAGATAACGACAAATCAGAATGCATAATTTGCAAAAATATGCTAGCAGGAAAACATTCGGCTAATTTAGAAAGACATATATCTAGACACCATCCTACAGAATATAATGAACTGCAAGAAAAGAAGAAATCGTGCGGTAGTAAAAGATCGTTGTCTGATGTAGAACCAACTACTTCGAAAAAGCAGACAAAAATTGAAAGCTTTACTATCAATAGAATTTTAAGAATTCAAATGACCGAAAAGAAATTACTGAATGCATGTTTGGATCTAGAACTGTAAATGGTCGACCATTTTCAATACTGTCTGATTCAGGATTCAGACAAATTATAGATCTAATTATTTCATCTTTCTCCAGTCATTTTAAAATAAATCAAGAAAACATAAAACAAGAAATTAAAAAACGAGCTGAAGAAATAACCAAGTCCATATCGTCTGAATTAGAAAATACGTTGGTGTGCCTAAAAGTAGATGCAGGCACTAGGTGCGAGCGTTCCTTTTTGGGTGTAAATGTGCAGTTCATAAAAAATGGACAAATCTCTATAAGGACGTTAGCAGTGGCCGAACTCAAACAAGCACATTGCTCGACCTACCTCAAAAATGTAATTATAGAAACATTAAAAAAATTTAATGTTGAAATACAAAACGTATACAGCATTACTACTGACAACGGTAGAAACATGATTAAGGCGGTTAAATTAATATCTGAACACAGAGAAGACACAGGAGAAGACGGCACAGAAGATGACAGCAGTGATGAACCAGAGCCACCGGACACAGAATTTGGCGAAAAAGGAAAAACAACACAAATAGAAAATAAACACAATGAAGATACCGACGACCTCTCCAGCATAGAAGCTATTGAAAACGAAATAAAGGATTTAGGAATCGAAGGAGTCAGATGTGCAGCACACACATTGCAGTTGGCCGTTTACGATTCGCTGAAGGAAGGCACTACGACGAATATTATTTCAAAGGCTAGGTATGTAGTGAAAAAATTAAGATCCCCTACAATGCTAAATATTTTTAAAAAACTTAATTTGAAAAAACCTGAAATAGACGTCCCGACTAGGTGGAATTCTACCTACACATTATTAGAAACACTTTTCGAATTAAATTTTTTTTGTATAGATATGGCACCAGGCAATAAATATTTACATTTAAATGAAAATACTTGGGAAAGTATTTGTAACATTAGAAATGCTTTACAGCCTCTTGCAATCTGCACAAAAATTTTACAAAAAGAACAGCTTACTTTTGGTGATTTGTATGGTTGCTTGTTGCAATGCCAAATAGATGTTGGGAAAATAAATACTAATTTTTCCAGTGTCTTACTCCGCAATATGAAAAAGCGCGAAAGTCAATTATTAGAGAATTCTTTATTTTTATCGGCTATCTATTTAGACCCGAGGTATAATGTAATGCTAAACAAGCAACAACTTAACAAAGCCAAATTAAAATTACAAGAACTGTGGGTTAAACTTCAAAAACTAAATGATAATATTGAAAATAGTTCCAACGAAGGAGATCATATTTCTTCATCTCTTAGTACCGACGATGATCTAGAAATTTTGTTGAGACAAAAAGATTCTCTTTGTAAGCACTCTCATAAAAAGACAGAAGAGATAAGTGCTGCTTTAGATTCTTTTATGGAAGAACCAAGACAAAAAATAGCAATATTTTGGATTTTTGGGAATCTCGGAAATTGCACCCTTTGTATCCCTTATCATTAATATCTCTCGCTGTCCCAGCTACACAGGTAAGTGTAGAGCGACTATTTTCTAGTAAAAAATAAGACAGGAGCTCAATAGAGACATGTTTACTCTACCATTTAAAAAAATCATGAATTTTGTTAAGTATGTGACGATAAAAAGAAATTTAGTAAAATCTAATAAAATTGTATTTTGCTGCCTTAATTCAAATAGCTAATTAATGAAGTAGGGTGCATTTAAACGATAAAATCAAATTAAATTTAATGCCGAAGTGCAAAAATATCAAATTTTAATTCTTGTTAGGATTTTCCAACAATGTAATTCAAACAATTTCGGTCACCGGTTTCCTCCTTAAGTTTTTCGTCTTTATTGTTTGAACTTCACTTAATTTGTAGTTTTAAGGTACTTATATAGTACAACTCAGAGTATTTTTGTTTTATTTCCATTTCCGACTGTACCTATGCAGCAATATTATACCTTAGATATAAGTTAATGACTGTATTAAAAAGTTCCTGTCATAAGACTGAAATATAGGTACCTGATTAATGTAATTATTAATTATTCCTTTTCTGTTGAAGATAAGTGTAAAAATTAGGCAAAATTTTTATATAAATTATAAAACTTAAAAATTTTGGAACCGGAACTAAACCGTTTTAATTGAACCGGTAACCAATCTAACTAAATTTTCAAATAACTGCCCGGAACAAGGAGCGAAAAATTATCACAATCTAAAACCGGTAACCGAAACCGAACCGGATTATCTAGCGGTTCGAGTCTCTGGGTAGTAGGTATTTCTCAGTATTTTACTGAAAGTTTTTAATGTCAAATTAATATACAAATTTAACAAACGTGTTAAAAATGGCGTCCGATAATCGGGATTTTTATCTATTGTACTTGAGTTTGGGTTGGGTTTGAGTTTGTCCTGCCCAAGTCGCCCTACTGGGATCTTTATCCTGGATATGCCCACTAACTAACAACTGGACAAGCACGAGACACGACGCGGACTAGAGATGATCTAGATTGTTATTGCACTCGTATCAAGTATCAAATCTGATTATACAAAAGTATGTATGGTTTTATAATTAGCACCAAGGGGTACAAAATATGGCTTCTATAATCGGCATTTGTTTTTCAATAAAAATTTAATATAATCATGATTGGTATCAAACATATCGTCTAATGTTGCCCAAAATTATGGCTGTTTACTAAGTATAAATTGCACTCGGTGAGCGGCATTTGTTCTTTCTGAATATGTTTTAAATTATATCGCGATTGATATCAAAGTAAAGGTCATAATAAGGACAAAAAATCTACAGTATGCATTAAAATGACTTTCGACAATTTGGCTTTTGTTTTTAGTTGGAAAAAAAGCATTTTTTTAGTTTTCACAAAATTTTGTTAATTTCTTTTTAAAACACTAATGACTACCTATTGGTATATTCCAATAATCACATCAAAAGACGTCAGAAAATTGAGTACTTATATTACAGTGAAAATTATAAACATTTTATATTAGAATTTTCCGGTTTTATAGTTTCCTCGGAATTTATCACAAATCCATCGAGTTTTATATATTTTTTTAAACTAAAGGGCTAGATGATAACTACTTTATAAAATTGTTCAAAATGGGGATCGAACATCGACATTTTTTTCGAAAAAATTATAGTGTCATATCGAATTTCATACCTCAAATTAAATGGCTAGATAAGGGCTAATTAATAAAATAATTTAAATTCGTGGCTGACGATCTGCATTTGTTTTCATCGAATTCGAAGTTTACCAGGATAGGTACAATGTAAATATAAAATTTTCTTATTCAAATGGTAAGTCTAAATGCAAAAGTGGACTTATGTGAGGCACATTCAGGATCCGCGGAGCTTGGGCCCCGCAAAGCGGGGCGATCCCCTCTATCCCGCGACAGCGGTTCCTGACGCTATTCTATTCTAAAATTTTTATGCCTTAACTAAAATTTATATTGAAGAAGGAAGATGAATAATTTGAAGTTGTAATTAAATAATTATAATTTCATCATACAATTTTTCTCTAAGTCTATATACGTGCCGAATCGTCCCATATTTAGGGTCCGCGGAGCTTGAGCCCGCGAAGCGGGCGAATCCCCCTTGTCGCGTGCAACGGTAGAGTCTGATTGTTAAAATCGTTATAATTGAGGCACGAAGTGCCAAATTGTCCCACATTCAGGGTCCGCGGAGCTTAAGCCCGCGAAGCGGTCGAATTCCCCTTGCCGCGCGCAGCGATAGAGTCTGAATGTTAAAATCGTTATAATTAAGGCACGAAGTGCCGAATTGTCCCACATTCAGAGTCCGCGGAGCTTAAGCCCGCGAAGCGGGCGAATCCTCTTTGTCGCGCGGTAGCGGTAGAGTCTAAATAATGTTAAAATCGTTATAATTGAGGCACAAAGTGCCAAATTTTCCCACATTCAGGGTCCGCGGAGCTTAAGCCCGCGAAGCGGGCGAATCCCCCATATCGCGCGCAGCGGTAGAGTCTGAATGTTAAAATCGTTATAATTGAGGCACGAAGTGCCAAATTGTCCCATATTCAGAGTCCGCGGAGCTTGAGCACGCGAAGCGGGCGAATGTCCTTTGTCGCGCGGTAGCGCGACCTAGCCGAAGGCTTGCGTAGCGGGGCCTGACGCTTAATATTACTAAATTCATTCCTTTTTCACATGCCGGCATAATCCATAATTTACATTACATGATGTGGTTTTCAACGGCATGATCAAAGCGTGCCTGCTCTTTGAGTGGGGCTAATTTAAACGAGATGGTTTTCTTAGGCGTGGAGATACTATGTTATTATACGGCGTGGTTTTACACCGCGTGACATGTTCCGGCCGAACGCACCGAATGAGCACATGCAAATTTAGCCACTCAATACCTCCCGCCGAATACGAATACAACGTACAGAACGAGTCTTCAGAAAATTTGCAGTTATAAAAAAATATGTAACATTCAAGATTCCGATGAGTCTCGAGTAGCAGACAGTGTGCTCGAGCCCGCCATATTGAAAAAAAAAATTCAAAAAAACTTGGTACCGTAACTTGGGGTGATTACGGACGCTTTTTAAGGTTTTTTGCAATTCACTTGCTTATTTTTGTTGCAAAAAAATTGAAAAAATAATTTGGACATTAGCATACTTCTAAAATAAACTTGCGTTGAAAAAGTATATATTTTTTAAGTATATCACACATTTTTTTGGTTATATAGTGTCCGGATTCACCCCTATGTGTAGGGGTGAACCCGTACACCCATATATTTTTCATCAAAATTAATATTCAATCAAGAGTTTGTTTGAATTCGGACAAAAAAGTGAAAAAAATATATGTGTGAAGGTAAACTTAACTTTTAATGTGGAAAATTAAACATATTTTCTTCTTTTTATAACTTTTTATAACTTAATATGATCATGTAAAGTGGATTTTGGTATGCCATAACACTCCGCCGCTTGTCTTAAGGTTTTTTTTATATTTAATATCAGAAATAGCTTTTTCTAATGTATTCACATTGTAATTCATGAATTTTATGCCAATTTTTCTTTTATATTCCTACCCATTATGTCCGATTTCCCCCACCTAAAGCCAATTTTTTTATTAATATACATTTAATGTTTAAACTAAAAAAATATAATTTTCATTTTAAGCACAAATGTTAACAATAAAGGTCCCAACAAAACTAATGGTAACATGTAATGATAGTTTTAATAACATTTTGTATACAACAGTTTCTTTTTATACTTTTTAAAAATGCGAAAACATGGAGATTATAAAGCTCTTACCTAAATGGCATAAAAAAAGTTAATTTGCAGCGACGCAGTCTACTGTACCTCGGTTAGACTTGAACTGATAAGTTTGGACCGTTACTATTGTTTTTTCGCGACGCGCATTCGTGACCTTGAATGGAATACAAAAAAATTTAGCTGTGTCCGCGTTTACCCCTACTGTCCGAAATCACCCCAAGTTACGGTACCTACCTAACTTTAAATTTTACGGTAAATATTGTTATCCTCAATTTTCATAGACGTCAAGTGACAAACACGTGTATGTAAGTCAGTGCAGTTAAAAGCAGTTTCTAAAGTATACATACTTTACTGCAATAAAATCCTCACCCCCCAATCATGGCCGTTTGCACCGCTGCCACTTAAGTTACGCTTAATATTAAGTAGAACTTAAATTGAAAAATTGCATTGCACCGTCTACAAAATAAACCTTAAGTATAACTTAAGATAAACCGCAGAATTCTGCGGCTTAAGTGGAACTTATATCGTAACTATGAAACTAACTGTCACTCTGTTACTGCTTACACAGCCCGTTTTCTTCATTTTGTAATCATCAAATTCCCTTACAGATTTTTAAAGATAAGGTTAACGGAAAAAATGGCAATAAATTTAATCTGCATTAAAACACGTTGACATCAGTAACAATATTTCTTGTATAACAACATTCTTTCTTACATCTTCTAGTAGCTTCTCAGGGTAAATTCAAATTCTTTTGATTATGTTACACTTTACATTACGAATTTGGATACCTACCTATGAGAAACATACTTGCTATCTACAATTCACATGAATTTCAATTAATAACTGGGTCTGAGATTTTAGATAATACATAATCCGCATAATCGTTTTCGTCAATCATTATTTAAAATATTCAAGACGTACAACACACTGTCAAAACACATGTTGTTAACTATTAATTTTATTAATTATGTTGTGTGCTGTTTTAATCCGTTGTAAATTGCACATTTCTTTATTCTGTGCAGTGCTGGAACTGGGTGCTATTTGTTGCGCGTATGTTCGCGCGCAATGTCTTCACTGATATGAGTTATCAGTTGGCAACGACAATGGTACACCCAGGTACACCAGTGTTTAAAATACTGGTCTTGTATTTCTGCAGAACCCATTCACATTTACAAAATTGACATCGTTCCCAAGATCATCACCATAAATTAACTATTATAGCACAATGTCTGCATATTCCTAAACGCATGCACATTAAAAGGCTTTCGAAAAAAGTTATAAAGAAAAATTGTTGCTCTCGACGAATTACATTACCAGTAAATTTATTGCACATCATATTATGGTACATCCTGTGTATTAAAATCATAAATGATGTTTAATTATAATATTTACGCATTATATTTTATAATTTACTGCCCATTTTTTACTTTACATCTTTCTAAATACACTCGACATACTCTGTGTAAATCTTTTGAATATGACAGCAACGTCAAATGTGTCAGTTTTGTACGGAACGCATACTTGATTCCTTTTTACTCTATCTTAAGTGTAACTTAACTAGTTGACAGATAAAAATGGCATGTGCAAAACAATATTATTTAAGGTGCACCTTAAATTTAAGTTACACTTATGGAAGTGTAACTTAAGTGGCACTGCGGTGCAAACGGCCATTAACCACACAAAAATTTTATCTTGATAAATTCTACCTAAATGGCTACTAGCTCCATCTAGTATTCAATAGAAATTAAACAAAACTGGCACCGCTGAGTACAGCGGCGCCACAACCTAACTAAATAATCGCGTATGCATATGTATATCTACAATCAAAAGCACATGTAGACAAATTAGTAAAAAATCACAACACAGTAAAAATTCAAGATCATAATATTTCAATACGAAAATTGATAACACCTGCTAAAAGAATAATTCTCACTAATGTCTGCCCCTCTATCCCACACATAGTCATTGAAAATTATCTCAAAGACACAGGAATAAAATTAGTCTCACCTATCAACTTCCTAAGAGTCGGTATGCTAGACATAGAATATCGACATGTTCTTAGTTTTCGAAGGCAAGTTTACATTTCCCCGGAAAATAACACTGAAATCCCCGATAGTATTCTACTAAAACATGAAGAAATAGACTACAGAATCTTCTTCAGCGAAGATAAAATTACCTGCTTCATCTGCAAAAAAGCCAGACATAATAGCAATCAATGCCAGAACAACAAGCAATCATAAATGATCCCACTTGCACAAACACCTGGAACCTCAAAAAGACCCTATCACAAACAACATCCGAACCAGAAAATAAAACAGATGAGACACCAAATCTCTCCAACGAACCAAACAAGAACGTAGATCGAATAAAAATAACACCAATAAGCAAGAAACCCAGACCTACCAATCAAAAAGAAGAACATACACTAGAAGAAATGCTACAGCCTATACAACTGGAAATGAACACAAACCAACATAAATATATACTGAGACATGAAGAACTAAAAGAATTCTTAGAAAATGCAAACGGCTCCCCTGATCCAATCACAATATCAAGAGAATTTACAGTAAACACCCCCAAATTAATAGAAACAATGACTCAACTCTATCAATATTTAAAACACAGAGCAATTACGAGCAGATTATCCAGAATACAGAAAAAACTCAAACAACAACTGAAAAAAGAACTTGACACAACAATGTACACAAGTCAAGAATCTCTATTATCTTTATCTTGTACAGAAACAGAATGACAATAATTCAGTGGAACTGTAATGGGTATTTCTCCCATTTAGCAGAACTACAAAAACTTATAAATGACACGAACCCAACCTACATTTGCATACAAGAAACTAGATTACACCTCCATCAAACACTTAATCCACGTAACTTTACAATGTTTAGAAAAGACCGATAAAACGACTGAAACGCGAGTGGTGGCGTTGCAATCCTCAGTAAAAATACACAACACTCCATAGAAATAAATATACAATCAGATTTAGAAGTGGTTGCTATTACAACATACGCCCCACAGAAACTAACTATATGCAACATATACATTCCACCAAACCATTCCACAAAACAGGAAGACTTAGAAAATATAATAAATCAGCTACCCATACCATTTATCATCACGGGAGATTTCAACAGTCACAACCCCTTATGGGCTGTGAAAACATAAACAGACGCGGAAAAATAATAGAAGACATTCTATATACCAATAACAACGTAGTATTACTCAATGATAACTCTCCTACGCATCTATGCGCAAGAACGGGCACCTTTTCTAGTATAGATATTTCATTATGCGACCCAAGAACCGCCATCAACATAAACTGGAATGTACTACCACACTCCTATAAATAACAGTGATCACTTCCCAATCAAACTTGACAATACCAATAAACCACCAGAAACAAAGGAGATTGACCCAATATACAACAAATGGAACTCAAAAAATGCCAACTGGCAACTTTTTACCGAGCTGCTGGAAAACACAGAACTCAAAAATACAAGCATACATAACATTGAGGACATAGTAGAAAACTTTACGGCAGAAATAACACAAGCCGCAAATACCGGTCAAAAAAGACCAAATACAAACAAAATAAGTGTTCCGTGGTGGAATGAAAACTGTAAGATAGCGATTAAAAACAATAAAAATGCATTATACCAATACAGAAAAAATAAAACAACAGAAAACTTTATAAACCTAAAAAGAAGTAGAGTAGCAAGAAGAACTATTCTCAAAAAAACAGTCATGGCAAGAATTCATTTCCAACATTAACGAAAAAACAAACCCGAAAGAAATGTGGAACAAAATCCGAAAAATAAAAGGAAGAAAAATCACACCGAACAACACAACATACTCTAATCCCCAAGAAAAAGCGGATATACTTGCTCACACTTTTGAACACAAATCAAGCGACAAAATCTACAAAAACGATTTTCTACTTTTCAAAGAGCAGGAAGAAAAAAACCAAATCGTAGTCGAAAATAATAACGAAAATGAGATTAACAAACCAATTACAATGGATGAACTTATCACAAATATTGAAAATCTAAAATGCAGTAGCAGCCCAGGGCCAGACAAAATCACATACGAAATGGTGAAACATTTTGGAAGTAAAACCCTAAAATACTTATTCAAAATATACAACAAAATTTGTATGCAAAATACCTATCCATCTTCGTGGAGAGAAGTACTTACTATTCCAATACTAAAACCTGAGAAGGATAAAACAAACCCCACCAGCTACAGGCCCATATCCCTATCCAACACACTGAGTAAACTACTACAAAAAATCATAAACCAGAGGCTAATGTGGTTCCTCGAGTCAAACAACATCCTAAATAACATGCAAAGTGGATTCAGACACGGACGATCAACCCAAGATCAAATTATAACATTAGCAACAGAAATTCAAAGCGCATTCACAAATAAACAATATCTAAACACAGTGTTCTTTGATGTAGATAAAGCATACGATGGAACATGGAGACACTATATACTTAAAAATATGAAAGAATATGGATTAAAGGGCAGCATACTACACTACACAAAAAACTTCCTCACAGAGCGAATCTTTAGTTTTAAAACAAATGGTTGCTTATCTGATAAAAAACCACAAAAATGGAATTCCACAAGGTGAAATTTTAAGCGTCATCTTATTTTTAATTGCGATAAATAACATCACATCCGTCATTCCACCACTAGTAAACATCTTGATATTTGCAGACGACTGTGACGAAGCTATATGTCACGCTACGCCATCAAGCGGCGGAGTCGGCTGAGGCACGTTATCTGACAGACCAGTAAGATGCGAGCCGGGGTTCAGTTCCCGCTCAGTGTTGATTTTTACTTCCTTGTACGGAGTAATAAGGAAGTATTGTAATCCCGAAAAATTTCGGTTTTCAGATTTTGATGGAAATATCCGTTTTGACCTTTTCTGAATCCATTATGACTAGTTTCGTCGTGACGTCTGTACGTACGTACGTATGTACGTACATATGTACGTACGGACGTATTTATGTCGCATAACTCAAATAGGGTTAGACGTAGAAAGCTGAAATTTTGTATTTAGGACTGTTATAGCATCTAGTTGTGCACCTCCTATTTTTGGTTTCAATCTACAAACCAGAAGTAGTACTTTTTTCAAATATTTCGATAAATATTTAATTTAAGACAAATTTTTTTATTTTAAATGAAAGATTATGTGATTATTAACTACAATCAGTATTTTATAAATATTTTTGTGTCTACGTAAAATTTAAATGATTATGACATGACAGTGACAGTGGCAGTGACAATAGTAAAATATCGTTTATATCTTCTTCTGCAGATTAAATAAAATGACTAAAATATATTTGTGAGTATAGTAGCACTAATAGTAGTACTTATACACTGTTCAAAACAATTAAAGGGTCAAGATTTTTTTATATAATAATAATGGTTGCAATATATCAGGAACACCTATATTAAGAATATAAGTTGCCTTATGTATTGTTTAAGTATCTGAACTAGTTTGATCTGTTTGTCTTATGTCCTTATTTATTCTTACTGCTATGAATAAAAAATGAGCGAAACTGGAATGAAATTTGCCCTATTTCGATATTTTGTTAAGCATTTACTAAAGTATAGCAGTTAAGTATCAGTGAAATTTTATGAAATTGATCAAAACAAAGGCCACAGAAGATATTTAACAGAAGTTCAGATGTCTGAAGCAATAACTTTGCTACAGAAGGACGAAAACAGTGATATGCAGCTCGACGTCTAGGAGTTACACAATCAGTTATCTGGATGGCATGGAAGAGACACTACGAGACCGGGTTATAACTAGACTTATAGCGTTTTCGATTGGATGCTCGCATATGCTCTCAGAGTGCTCTGCGAGCAACAGTCGTTTTCGATTGGGAATTTCAGAGCACAAAATTTGCTCGATTTGTTTTAGATTGGTATCGGTTGCTCGCTCGGAGAGTGCTCGGCGATCAAAAAATACTGCTCGACGTCAAGAGGTCGAGCAACATTTTTAGAGCAAATATGGCGGCGAACAAAGTAACTAAATCGTTAATTTTGGATATATTAATCGAATCTTCTTCAAGTAGCGAAGATGAAGAATTATTGGATTATATAAAAGAAAAAAGGAAGAAAGTAGAAAATTTTATTTCTAACGTAGGTAGTTGATAATTACAGTGAATTAGAGGTTAGTTGTTTTGATATTATACGCTAATAATAAATAAATAAGCAGCTATAGACCCTTTTCCGTGCAGTTTCGAAAAAAATTTACGATTATCTCGCACAACATGTGAAAACTAAAAATATCACAGACAGCTATATTTTAATTTATCGCTCTCTACAGTTTACTTGTTCGATTGAAAACACTGCGCTCTCACCGCTCTGAAAATTTTATGCTGCTCTGTCGCTGCTCTGTTCTGGAGCTATGACGTCATCACAAAAGATCGAGAGCACTTTTAGAGCATGCCAATCGAAAACGCTATTACTTTGCAAGTCCGAGGAAGAACAATAACTACCAATGAAGACTGATTTTTAAGATTCCAAGGCCTACTTAAGCGGTTCGCTACAGCTCGACAGCTCTCTCGAGCAAATGGTAAAAGAATTTTTGATCAGACTATATGAAATAGTCTTTTTGAGGGACATTTATCTTCTAGAATTCCTGCTAAAGTACATTCATTAACCAGGAAGCATAAAAGAGCCCGAATTCTGTATGCACGGCAACATCGAATATATCAACTGAGACACTCGAGTGCTGCACTTTTAACTGATGAATTAAAATTCAATTTACACAAGCTTGGTGGACCTCTTCGAGTCTGAAGAAGAACAAATGAGCACTACATCCAACACAATATGCTGCCACATGTACCTTTTGGCGGAAGTTCAGTTATGGTCTGGGGTGGAATATCCATCAGTGTTAAAACCGAACTTGTCATGACTCGAAACGGCACTTTGACTGCACGGCGCTATGTAGATGATGTTCTAAATGTTCATGTACAACCGCTTGCTCTTTTAGCGCCGAACAACGTGACAGGTTTGTCTTAATTCAAGATGGAGCCCGCGCGCATTCAACTAGACTAGTCACACGGTACCTTGTGGACAACAATTTTGAAAAAATGGAATGGCCAGCATGTAGCCCTGACCTCAATCATATTGAACACCTATGAGATCAACTTGGACAACGCATCAAAAGTCGAGTTAACCCGCTTTAGACAATACGGGAACTAAAAGATTCTCCAGTGGAGTTATTCCACAAGAAAACAAACGCAGGCTTATCCGCAGCATGCCACATCGCTGCCAAGCTGTATTTAATGTTAACGGAGGTAATACACCTTATTAAAGTTGTAAATAAGAAATAAATCTAAAAAAATTTTACTAAATGTTCAATTTTTACACTTTATTTTTCACAGGTTTTCGTTCTGACTGATCATGTTCAGTGTTACGTATTAATTGAAATTTGTGTAAAAATTGTGAAGAACCCAGCGTGAAGTGGTAGTAATTGGAATAATTTTTATGAGGAAAAGGGGGATTTCCAAATAAAAATAAAAATATTTGTTTCGTCTTGCTTCACGTTCTTTATTTTAAATTTTGGTCTACCGGTTTCAACTATTTCATAGTCATCTTCAGGACCGGTTAGTAGCTACGGAATACAATAAATATTTATTATGAGAAATAGAAATTAATACAAAAATAAATAACAGTCAACTTACAACTTAAAGTATGTAGCTATGTAAAGTGTAGAGCGAAGTTAATTGTTGACGCATAGTAACAGAAAGTTAGGTTATCAAAATCACAACAACACAACCAAATTGGTTGCTAGACGCAATGCAACTGACAAAACAATCATGTGACGATATGTAGAAGTGGGGATGTATTCTCTGACATCATGTCATTTAGTGATTTTCCTTTTTTAACTAACTTAATTATTTCTATGTTTTCTAGGGAATTTAGAACCTTACTTTTGTTTTTTATATGTAAAATTTTAAATTTATTTTTATCAAATGCATGTCCTGTTTCTAAAATGTGCTCTACTAAATTAGAATGTCCTCCAAAAAATTGATACTATTGTTATTTTCTAATTCAAGAGTAACAATATCAATAGCCTACATAATAATATACAGTTTACTCTTGAATTAGAAAATAACAATAGTATTAATTTTTTGGATGTCAACATCAATAGAATTGATAACAAATTTAATTTTAGTATCTATAGAAAACCTACACAAACAATTGACTCTATAAATTCAGATTCTTTTCATATTTATAAACATAAAATAGCTGGTTTTAATGCTAACATACACAGAATGCTCACTCTGCCATTGTCACAAGGTGAAATAGAAAAAGAAACAAAAATAATAAAACAAATAGCTGTAGCTAACAATTACCAACCATCTCTCATAGATAAGCTCATTCGAAAGAAGAAAGAGACACTAAATATTAGGTTAGCGTACAGTAGTACTCCTCCTGAAAATGTCAATAAAATTTACATAAGTCTACCTTATATTGGTAATTTGAATTATAAAATTAATAACATCTTTAAAAAGCATAATTACAACGTAACCTTGTCGTGTAGGCCTATCACAAATCTTAAAAAAGAATTATGCAAAAAAGTAGACCAAACGGAAATTTTAGACAAATCTGGCGTTTACCAACTGACTTGTGGTACCTGTGAAATGTCATACATCGGTCAAACCAGGAAGGAGCTTCAGACAACGTTTTAAAGAACATTATAATTGTTTCAAATACAATAGAGGACATTCTAATTTAGTAGAGCACATTTTAGAAACAGGACATGCATTTGATAAAAATAAATTTAAAATTTTACATATAAAAAACAAAAGTAAGGTTCTAAATTCCCTAGAAAACATAGAAATAATTAAGTTAGTTAAAAAAAGAAAATCACTACATGACATGATGTCAGAGAATACATCCCCACTTCTACATATCGTCACATGATTGTTTTGTCAGTTGCATTGCGTCTAGCAACCAATTTGGTTGTGTTGTTGTGATTTTGATAACCTAACTTTCTGTTACTATGCGTCAACAATTAACTTCGCTCTACACTTTACATAGCTACATACTTTAAGTTGTAAGTTGACTGTTATTTATTTTTGTATTAATTTCTATTTCTCATAATAAATATTTATTGTATTCCGTAGCTACTAACCGGTCCTGAAGATGACTATTAAATAGTTGAAACCGGTAGACCAAAATTTAAAATAAAGAACGTGAAGCAAGACGAAACAAATATTTTTATTTTTATTTGGAAATCCCCCTTTTCCTCATAAAAATTATTCCTAATTGAAATTTAATAAAATTGTTTAAATAAAGGTTTAAGGTATGTATAAATAAATTTTCATATTAATTCTACGTTTGAAAAAAAAGTTATTCAAAAAAAAAATCTTGTCCCTTTAATTGTTTTGAGCAGTGATGTATAATATAATTCGGCTGGAATGTAGAATAGGTGTTTAAGAGAAAATGCGTTTTTTATGCTTAAATATGACCTAAACGAGCAAAATTAGACCGCGGAAGAGTGTTTTTAACATGATTTTTTGAAGAAAATGAAATTTTTTTGGTTAACCTCAATGTGTCAAAATTGCAAAAAATTGAATAAAATGACGTTTTTGTATGTTAACCTGAATGTGTCAAAATGGCTAAAAATAAAGCCCCACAAACTCGGTTTTGGTATTTACTACACTAACAAAGCTAACAAAACCGTACTAGAGCCCCACAAACTCGGTTTTTGTTTTTACTACACTAACATAGCTAACAAAACCGTACTAGAGCCCCACAAACTCGGTTTTAATATTTACTTCACTAACAAAGCTAACAAAACCGTACTAGAGCCCCACAAACTCGGTTTTGGTATTTGCTACACTAACAAAGCTAACAAAACCGTACTAGAGCCCCACAAACTCGGTTTTGGTATTTACTACACTAACAAAACCGTACTATAGCCCCACAAACTATTAATGGTAAAACGGAATAGCGGTAAAAAATTAAAAAACAATAATCAAAAATTTGCATAGTACGGTGCTCCGGGGTAACTGGGCCCACGAGGTAACTGGGCCATGGGTAAATTATTTCCCTGAGTATGGAAATTTTGAGGTTTAGTAAGTAGGTACACTTGCTTCTCTTCCCTTTCTATCTAAAACAACAGACCTTACCTTCTTAGCAGCTATTTTGTCCATGTGAGTGTAAGTGAAATTTTGAAGACAAATCTTTCGTAAACAACGCGCTGTTACGTCAGTTTGAATGGAGTTTAATACATAGCAGATAAGAGTTTTCTACCTATCTACTATTTTAACTTTATAATTGTGAATCAATAAATCCATTTATAGTGTTGGAATTGCTTCTAGGCTAGTTGTAGTTTTTTTGTATGGGGTGGTCCAGTTACCCCAAAATTTTCGTGAAAATGGGGTAACTGGGCCATGTCCTTGGGGCAACTGGGTCCCCCAGGGAATCCATCTTAGGCTTGTCCTATATGGTTAAAGAATTGAACTTAGTTTTTGAAAGGAACTGTATTACCATTTTACCATTACATTAGAATATCCGATTTACTCAGTGTTGGTAATTATTCGTAATTTAGTAGTTAATTTTTATGGTAAAATACGTTAAGTTGAGTAAAACATTGGATAAAACCACTTTTTCCATATGAATAAATATGTATAAAATGTTATTGTAGACTATCCAGTTAATTATACCACCTTTATCTTCAATTTGAGTGTTTTTAAACCATTTTATCTTTAGACATAGGTAACATGTTTTGTTACAACAGCTATAATATGTATTTTGATGATCTATAGAAGCTAGCAATATTTTTTTCCAAGTAAATTGAATGCTAAAGAATAGGTCCAGATACCTCAGATTAAAACCATAATGCTCTTAGGGAGTTTAGCTGGGGGTGGTCCAGTTACCCCAAAATCGTGGGGTAACTGGGCCACCATGACAAAAAAAAAATATATATATATATATATATATATATATATATATATATATATATATATATTTTAAAATATTTATGAATCCTATAATTTTACATGAGGTTATGCGTTATAGTTAACATATTATCAAATATTTTTCAAAAATACTGTAATTTACTTAATTTGAATTATCATTAAGAACAAAAATTTTAGTTGACGTTGTAAAACCATGGCCCAGTTACCCCGGAGCACCTTATAATGATAAAACAATGTACGTACCGATTTTCAACCGGAACCATAAAAACATGGCAAACACTATTGAAATAAATCTAATAAAGTTGACTGAATTCCAGTAATTGTTTTTTTTTATTAAATTAAAGGCCACAGTCAAGAAAATTACATTTTTCGTTAAATCACATATTTAATCTGTTAATTTATCAGCATAGCCAGTGTTGACAGTTGTCCCAAATTTTACCCTAAAAACTAACAAAATCCTTGCTTCCGAGGCCTAATTTTGCTTTATTCTAGGACAGAGAATAGGAATGAACCGATTGACACCAAAAAAAGTGAAATTCCTCTTAAACACCTGTTCTACACTTTAGCCTATAAGGCTACATTTTAGTTATTAAGAAAAGTATGAACAGTTTAATAGGCGTACAAGGAAGTCATGTGGTGTCCACGTCAGATTTTTATTTTTAGAATTTTACATTTTAGTAAACAATTTAATTAGTGGAACTGACCTCGGAGTTGACCGTTACACTCCGGGCTTAATTGATCAGACTTAGGCCGGAGTTTTGATTTTACATTGGCCTTATGGGCGAGCTCCGGGTATATAAGCCGGACATTTCGGCTTAGTCGGGAGAGCTCTTGAGTCGTGCCGAGTGCTCTCATCTTCTCCTGAGTCTTGCCGGGAGATCTACCGACAGCGTTTACTGCTAGAAACAACCAGTGAGGTAAGTGACACTGTCAACGAGGCTTGTGTCTTTCTGAGCCTTTGCCGTGCGTCCTGGGGTTCGAGTCTTGCCAAGCCACCAGGCCACCGTTACCGTCACCGACCAGTCACCGGACCGGCCTGTATCTGCACCGTTCAGTCACCGTACCGGATCGTACCGCTCACACCGTACCGTCTGTCACTACACTGTAGACTGTACCGCCTGTTTCAGTTTCAGAACCCTCCTCCCACCGTCCAACATAGAAGGTGCCACCCAGGTCACGTGGACGCGTGCCACGTGGAGCGACCAAGGCAACGCTGTCGACGCTCAAGGCCAGCCGCCAGCGCTATCAGCCGCGTGCAGTCAGCCGCTCACACGGACTCGAGGCTGGCGACGCCGTTTACCCGCGCACACCAAGTTAACGATCCGGGTTCGATTCCTGGCACCTTAAACTTTCATATATTTTATTATTTTGAACATAGAACATTCGTTATACTGCACTTTATTTCTGTGTTAAATCAATCTGTTATTTATTGGACGTTTGGTTTTGTTGCGAGTTATATTTCAGGACCTGGACCGACCGACCCTGCTACCCGCCCGTTTTGGCGCCCGAGCAAATTTTTCGGCACCAAAAATAAGCTCGAACACTTCAAATACATGTACACCGATGGATCTAGAACAAGACTGGTGCTGTATTTAAAAGTGAAAAAAATATCCACACATATCACCTGCCAGAAAATACGAGCAGCTATACGGCTGAACTCATAGCCATTCAAGAAGCTCTAAAACACGTAAACACCCAACCACAATATATGAAAGTGGCCATTTGCACCGATTCCATCAGCAGCATCGCCAAAATAAAGCAAGCCTATCCACAAGACGAAATAACTCAGAGCATACAAGAGTATATACATAAAGCTACACAAAACAATAAAGAAATCCTATTTATCTGGACACCATCACATGTTGGAATCGAAGGCAACGAGGAAGCTGACAAGGCAGCAAAACAGGCAGCTCATGACAACGCAACAATGAACACGGCACTACCACTTTGGGACGCCATAAACCTACTTAAAGAAAAACTCAAACAAGCATGGAAACAAGATGGCAACAAGAAAACTACAACAAACTCAGAGAAATAAGAGAAGACACTACATATTGGCCAAGTACCACCTTAAGGAGAGAAGAAATCGTCCTAACACGACTCAGAATAGGACACACGAATGCAACTCACAAACACATCTTCGAAAAAATAGAACCACCCACATGTTGCAACCAACCCCTAACGGTTAAACATATACTACTGGAATTCCCCCTGCACACACAAACAAGAATAAAAAACAAAATACCAAACAAGATTAAACTGACACTAAACACGCCCGACACTATACAAAATGTAATCCACTACCTTAAAGACATAAACTACTAATATAACTTATATACAATATATTATTATTATTATGTCATCATACATACTATTAAGATAATTTTATAAAATGTAATACCCAATGTAGCAAGGTCCTAATAGCCACCGATGCTGAAGGACTTAAATATTGTTATTATAATATTGTAGCTTATAAAATTTCCTAAAAAAGATGCCAACACTTTTTAACATAGAACTAATAGTTTACGCGAAAAACGAGAAAATATATTTTGGTAGAACGAAGCTAATTAAATCATGCCTTAATTTTGTTCCAACAAAAAGCGGCTGTAACTTGCGAACGGATAGAAAGAACGACTTCCGGTTTTAAGCATTCGATTCTACAGACAGTTTTATATCAAATATATTATTTATAATTTTTCAGTGGGTCCTGGTTTAGCTATAATTTAATATAGAAATTTAAATTTAAAAAATGTTAGTGTATTTTTAAAACTTTTTATGTCAACATAAAATTGCGGCTTAACTAAGGACTTTAAAAGTTTTAAAAATAATTCATCTTATAGAGAAATATATGCTGGAAACTGGAAGTCGATATCTTAATCCAGTCAGAAATTAGAGTTGATTAAACACAAGAAACAAAAGAAAAATACTAAAATGACACTATTTTCTCTACGCGTAAAACAATTAATTGTGGCTTAATTAAGGTCCTTAAAATTAATTAAAAATAATGCATCTTATAGAAAAATGTCCAATAAATCCAATTCTGTAAACCGGAAGTCGAGATCTTAATCCGGTCAGAAATTAGAGTTGATTAAACACAGTTAATCAAAAAAATACTAAAACTTCACTTTTTTTGCACAGGTCAACCAAGAGGCATTTAAAAGTTTTTAAAATAATGTATCTTATAGAAACATGTCCAAGGAATCTAATACCGGAAACCAGAAGTCGATATCTTAATTTGTTCAGAAATTAGAGTTAATTAAACACATAAATGTAAAATATACAAAATTTTCTGAATTATCTATGTTAAAATTGATACTGAACCGCCCCCCCCCCCCTCCGAAAAATTAAACATAATATGTTTGATAGAATAATGTCTGTAGAATCGAATGCTTCAAACAGGAAGTAGTTTTTTCTATCCGTTCGCAAGTTACAGCCGTTTTTGTGTTAGGAAACAAAGTATTATTTAATTAGCTTCGTTCTATAAAAATATATTTTCTCGTTTTTCTCGTAAACTATTAGTTCTATGTAAAAACTTGATGGCATTTCTTTGTAGGAAATTTTATAACCTACAGTATTATAATAATAATATTTACCGTAAAATTTAAAGTTACCTAGTTTTTTTTGGATTTTTTTTTTGTCAATATGGCGGCTCGAGCACACTGCTGCTCGTGACTCATCGAAATCTTGAATGTTACATATTTTTTTATAAATCTGCAAATTTTCAAAAGTCTCCTAATTTTTTTCCTTGTACGGAGTAAAGGAAGTATTGTAATCGCGAAAAATTTTGGTTCTCAGATTTTGACGGAAATATCCGTTTTGACCTTTTCTGAATCCATTATGACTAGTTTCGTCGTGACGTCTGTACGTACGGACGTACGTATGTATGTCGCATAACTCAAATACGGTTAGACGTAGAAAGTTGAAATTTTGTGTTTAGGACTGTACTAGCATCTAGTTGTGCACCTCCTATTTTTGGTTTCAATCTACAAACCGGAAGTAGTACTTTTTTCAAATATTTCGATAAATATTTAATTTAAGACAATTTTTTTATTTTAAATGAAAGATTATGTGATTATTACCTACAATCGGTATTTTATAAATATTTTTGTATCTGGTATCATTTAAGAATAATTAAAGTATATATTTATAATTTAGTATTTCGGTATCTTGTAGTCCATGATCGATTAACATTTGTTACTACGTAAAATTTAAATTATTATGACATGACAGTGACAATAGTAAAATGCTTTATATCTTCTTCTGCAGTTTAAATAAAATGACTAAAATATATTTGTGAGTACAGTAGCAGTAGTACCTAGTAGTAGTTATATATTAATATATTTGTATAATAAGTTAAAAGAATAAAGTACGTATGGCGGCAGGTCTTGTGGTGGCCATGTCAGATTTTTTATATTTTTCTATATTTTAGTTATTAAGAAAAGTATGAACAGTTTAATAGGCGTACAAAGAAGTCATGTGGTGTCCACGTCAGATTTTTTCTTTATTATATGCAATTTTCCTGGACTATTCGCATATACTTTTGTGAATTTATTCAATAACTTGTCTTATTTTAACAATGATACTTGCGCGAATATTCGCTTGGCGAACACTGTCAGTTCGGTATTTTTTTTGGCAAATTCCGCATGTGTGGCCCCGGGATTACAGAAAAGTATCCAGGGCTTCATCAACAATCACAATTGACATAATAAATACAATACTCACACTGTCTACTCTCAACTTCTTGCACATGTCTCGCCTTGAACCTCCTTGTCAGTATTTCATCTCCTTGTCTGAAGAACACACAGGTTCCGACCGGACTGGACATATCACCATTGTGCCTGCTCTTCCACTGTCTGAGTAGCCACTTGCTGGTCTGCTGTCCAAGGACGTTGTTGTCTCCTTCATACGTGACCGAGGGATCCTGATCGGCACGCATGTCCGTGAACCGGGCAGCTCTCCAGTAGCCGAAGCCCCCACATGCCTCGCGGCACTCTTGGATGGCGTCTCGGCATGTCCAGGTGATTAGAGGTTTGGCGGTAGATACCATTGCGTGGATTTCGGACACTATGTCTGACTGGGGAAACGATAGAATGCGGATTAGCGTACCTTAAAAAAAGTCGCAGTCACGGTATAATATAAGACAGGTATATGTACGCACGTTACATGAGCGTATGAATTTTGACACCAAAACTGAAGTCAGTCAGCGAGGTTTGTGCACGCGTACGCTACGCTAGACTCAATAGCTCTGCCTCTTCTATGTCACTCTAGCAGCAGTAGAGTAGTAGTAGTAGAGAGAGATAGAAGAGGCAAAGCTCTCTAGCCAGTCGACTGCACAGAGTCACTGTTGTGCTGAGCGCTTCGTCGGTATCTTCGAGCATATACTGACTAGAGGCAGCCTTACGGCGTTTGTTGTGATCGGAGGATATGCGGAAGGGGAGATTTGCGGGGTCGGAAGCCGTGATGTATTGAGGGATGCGTTATTTCTTAGTATTATTCCACAAAGTAAAATAATACCCACAAAACCTCATAAAACTTTTCACAAAGTAAACTCAGAACTTAGGGTTATAGTAAAATTACATGTGTGACAAGAAGTAACAAAGAATAACAGCAAAACGCTGCCCGCAATACACCATGACTTCCAGCCCCGCAAGTTACCCCTAATGCATATCTTCCGATCACAACACGCTATGCAGTGGTTTAGGGAATTACTTCTCTAGTCAGTATATGCTCGAAGGTCGGTATACCTGTCTTATCTTATACCGATGTCGCAGTCTTACGGGGTGCATCGGGGGCGTTTGGTTGTGAGAACAACAGATATTATTTTTGCAACCAGGAAAACATTTAAGGCGATCAAGTACTACGCTTGACTGCCCGACTTATTCAATATTATGATGTATTGTGGCTGATCGTGTCGCCTCGGATCAACATTACCTATTATTATGTAGTTGATAAAAAAAAAGAAAATCGTTATTTAAGTAACAAATAAGGAAACTAAGGTAGTTACCTCGCGGATGTGAAATTCGTAACCCTTGGTGTAGCCGAGTTCTGCAAACATATAAGTAAGATATCGACCGAAATTCCTTCCGTGTTGCATTGTATACAATATTTTTTCTTACTTTCGTTCGAATAAATAAAGTTTTGCTGTTTGGAATGAAGTAGCGAAGCAGTTACTCCTTCTGTCATCGACAGATGTTATAACAATTGCTTTCGAGCTGGAGGTTAACATATTTTTTTTACAAATTTTGTCAATTCTTATTATTTTTAGCAATAAAGTTAATAATAGTTATTTATATGCCTCCGGTCGGCATCGCTAGTTTTCCATATCTCAAAATCCGCCAGAAACTCTTTGTTGCCAGCCTAGGCCGGCAAACAACCGGAAGTTATAGGTTGGCATCTTGACATTACTACAGTTGTCAAGCAGATGTCAATTTTATGCGTTGAATATTTTTTATACAAGAATTAACAAGATTTTGACAAATTTTAGACGTAAATCGTTAATAGAAACTGAAATAAATATATTTTAAGCTCAAATGCAAGTATTCAGTGCACAATTTTTTAGGTTATGTATAATTATTTTATATTTTTGTAATGAAATCGGCACATAAAATATTGTGTATTACACGTCCAGAAACTGTTATGCTAGTGCTCGTAATTTGCAAGCCTCGCCTGTGGCTCGGCGTGTCAAAAATACTCGCTTTTGCAAAAGGTCAGTTTCTGGCCTTGTGACACAAATAACTATATGTAACAAGTACGCAAAATAAAGTTTTAGGGGACGAATCTATTTACGGACGAGGCGCAAGCCGCGTCTTTAAATTAGGCGAGTCCTTAAACTACAGTTTGTGTACGTGTTACATACAAAAAATTTGAGTATATGCTCTGCAAATTTGTTTTAAGTATTTAAAATTATTCTAAAATATAACTTAAAATATAATTTTGAAAAACGTAGGCGATGAAACAAAAAAATCAGTTAAAATAATCCTATTACTCGTAAATGTAAATAACAACTCATTGCCTAGGTTACGTTATTTTATTGTAAAAGCCTGGATCCCCAAAAATATTATTTTGCAGGCTCAAAACAGTCCGCAAAGTAATAATTTTAGGAGAGCATGTACTAAAAAATTAATATGAGTTATTTTAATTTTATTTGCTGCTGATAAAAGTATTATAGAGCAAAATTGCTTACAGCATCTTGAACCTGAATACTTACTAATTTATTAGCTTTCTATAGTAAAACAGGTAATATGTTAATTACTATTTAACGTAATCATAAAGGCATGAGCTAACGCCACACAGCGTGAACCTAGCGTCAACGTAACGTGAACTTAGCGTGAACCGTTTTTTTGACATAAACTAATCTATGCTAACAAAACCCTTCTTGAGTCCAACAGTCCGTTTTCTTGACATAAACTAATCTATGCCACTGAATACATAATAAGGTACCAAGAAGAGACACCGTATGCTTTTATTTCAATCGCCTCAAAATTCGTTGCGAGGCCTAAGTATGTACTGCCCCTAGCACAGCATGTCGTTCTGAATGTTTGCGCTATGCGATATTACACGTATGGACGCGGATCTCGATCTCTGTCAGTAAAGGATTCGGGTTATCGAAGCAGCGAGCGCTTTGAACGTTTAAACCTGGCGATTTGAGTAATTTAAATGTAAACTAGTGAATATCTTACAGGACATTGTTGCATAGTTAAACTGATTTACTATTTGTCGTGTTTTAAAAAGCTATAAAATATATATATATATATATATATATATATATATATATATATATATATATATATATATATATATATATATATATATATATATATATATATATATAACAAATCTACAACGTAAGATATTCTTTCGGCGATTGACATTAAAAGTGCTGTTTTTTGACAGCTGACAGTCAGCAAAGTGTCACTTTTGCTGCCTAGACAGCAAAAATAGTAAAATAAGCCTAGGCAGCAATAGTTATTTGTTTAACTAGGCACAAAAATGTTAGATTTGCTGCCGCGGCTAAAGTTTCATAGAGGAGGCGCAGCCGAGGCTATGAATCTAGCTTAGGCAGCAAATCTGTTTTTTTGCCATGTTAAACACATTGGGTCGAATTCAGCACTCTTCTCTAAGCTAATGAAGCTTCACTAAAAATAACAAACAAAGACAAACGCATGTTTCTATCTGTAAATAAAATAGAGATAAAAGATGTTTCCAAGGTAATTAGAGAGCTTCATTAGCTTAAAGAAGAGTGCTGAATTCGGCCCATTTTTTTTTTCGGCGATAGTTATTAATTAATATTAATTTAGTGATTATTTTAATATTTTAAATTTATTGATAGGTATCGCAATCAAATTATGTTGCTATGTTGTGTATATGTTGATAGTTGCTATGAAAAAACAAAATAGGTTAGGTACTATGTTGATGAATTTTATAAATGTTAAATTTGTTGATTCACCATATTAACAATTACTTTTGCTGCCTAGGCTTTTTTTACTATTTTGTGACACTTTGCTGACTGTCAACTGTCAAAAAACTGCACTTTTAAGGTAAATCGCCGAAAAAAATAATTGTTACTATGGTGTAGCAACAAATTTGACATTTATAAAATTCAATAACATACCTAACCTATTTTGTTTTTTCATAGCAACTTGCAACTGTCAACATGCGCATAGCAACATAATTTGATTGCGATGCCTATCAATATATTATTTAAAATAATCACTAAATTAATATTAATTAATAACAATCGCCGAAAAAATATTGTGTTTAATATGGCAAAAAATACAGATTTGCTGCCTAAGCTAGAGTCATAGCGCCTCGTCTATGAAACTCTAGCCGCGGCAGCAAATCTAATATTTCTTTGCCTAGTTAAACAAATAACTATTCTTTGAACATTTATGTTGTGTAATTAAAAATTATGTTTCTTCTATTAAAGTACGCTGTTTCAGTGGTTCTAAAAATGTTCATTTCAAGTAAACCACCCTTAATTTTGCGAATTTGAAAAAAATTCTTTTTGTTCCATGATCAGTACGTCTTATAGTATATACCCTTTAATTTTTTTCCCGAAGTACAGACCACCCGTCCACCTCTTTTTTAAAAGAATGGGCGAAGATTTTTCAACAGGACGATACGTAACCTTACTAATGTCGATGTGCTCTATCGAATGACATACATATTGAGACCCCTCTTGCCCCCCTTATAAGGGATACGGGGGGAAACTTTGTTATTTCAAATGGAACTCCCTATTTTTTATTGCAAAATCGGAAAAATAAAAAAAAACTATGAAGATTTTATTCGAAGAATTTTTTTGTATTCGGGACAGATGGCGCTGTAATCGCCAACTATTCAGCTTTAAATAAACCACCGAATAGTATTGTTAATTTCTAACTTCGCATTATTTATTTTTTGTGTTCAAGGTATTGATTGTTTATAAATATTGAAATCTTTCGAAATGTATGAACTATTTGATTTCTGTTTTTATATCATTTTTGAATAAAAAACCAACTAGAAAACTTACAATCAAAAAACACTCATTAATGTGTAGTTAACATTTAATTATTTATGTCTTATTGTTTGAAATGTAAAACCATACAACGCTAAAAATTCTTTAAAAATCAGCAATTCTAAAATAATTTAGTAACAATTTAACGATATTTAATAGCTAAGAACATGGTAGAAAACACACACACACACACACACACACACACACACACACACACACACACACACACACACACACACACACACACACACACACACACACACACACACACAAAATAGTGAAAAAACTGTTTTTTGCGATTACAGCGCCATCTGTCCCGAATACAAAAAAATTCTTCGAATAAAATCTTTATAGTTTTTTTTTATTTTTCCGATTCTGCAATAAAAAATAGGGGGTTCCATTTGAAATAACAAAGTTTCCCCCCGTACCCCTTATAAGGGGGGCAAGGGGGGTCTCAATATGTATGTCATTCGATAGAGCACATCGACATTAGTAAGGTTACGTATCGTCCTGTTGAAAAATCTTCGCCCATTTTTTTAAAAAAGGGGTGGACGGGTGGTCTGAAACACCCTGTATATATTATATATACAGGGTGTAACAGCTAAACGAGCTACCTCGAATAACTTCTATGTTATTAAAGATACAATAAAATACTAAGACAATCTTATACAGGAGAAAGGGGGACATCCAATTATGGAAGAAAATGTTTTTTTAAACCAGTGGTTCTCAACACAAAGTTATATTTTATCAAATGAGATGCTGTATATTTTTAGGCCCATTCGATGGAGTATTTTTTTCTAAATTCAACCATGTAATGTACCCTTACATAATAAAAATATTGAGATAATTAGTTTATTAAAGGGTTATATTCTTATTATAATTACTACTAATTATTGATTTAATTAACACAAAGATTTGATAAATTTTAATTCTCAGCTGTCAAAAATAATTTTCAAAAACCTTCAAAGTACGAAGTGAACATAGCAATAAGCAATATACAAATTTTCGTATGGCATTTTGCTATACCGGTGTAACATCCTTTTGACAGCTTTGTACGAAGCAAAATGCCACATCGAGCACCGTGCTTCATGCCATGGGCATAAGCAAACCTGTAATATCGAGAAAATTTAAAAATAAAATTGAAAATTTTGTGTAACTCAAATTGTCTAAAAAATTAGAAATTTTGAAGGAAAATTTCATTCGTGAAAAAAACAAACAATTTCGCCGAAAAACTTCCGACTTATGAGTCAAAAAATTAAAAAATGCACTTTTTTTCAAACGGCCATAACTTTGTGCCAAATCGTCTTAGGAACTTCGTTTTTTGAGCCCAGCACAGGTAATTGAACAAGTTTCAATGCCTTTTCTGTGGATCGAACCAACAAATTTTTTTCCAACTCGGTACACATCGCCAAAGTTAGACGTTTTTTTGCGAAAAAACGTGTTTTTTTGTTCGGGTTTTAAAGGGTACGAAAAAAGATGATCCTAATCTGAGATTATCCCCTTAAAGTACACCCACAATTTGGTTTTTCCCCGAAAAAATCGTCTAATTTGGTTGAAAAGTCGCTGAGTTATGTGCAAAAAACCAAAAAATGCCCTTTTTTTAAAAAAATTCATAACTTTGTTCCAAATGATCGTAGGAACTTCGTTCTTTGAGTCCTGCACAGGGAATTGAGTGAATTTTAGTGCCCTTTTGATGGATCAAGTCAAAATTTTTTTTTAAAGTCCATAGACATCGTCAAAGTTGGACATTTTTAAAATTAAAATTTATTATTTTTCACCGGGGTGCTGGAGGGGGGCGGAAGGGGTTGCGCTAAAATTCGCAGGCATGACTTTAAAGTAGACACTTCAAAGTTTTTCGTCCACAAAGATTCATCGAAATCGATTGAAAATACGCCGAGTTATAGCGGTTTGAAAATGGTCGAAATTTCACGAATTTCAAAGTGTTTCATTTTTTTTTCCGCCAGTGTATATATATATATATATATATATATATATATATATATATATATATATATATATATATATATATATATATATATATATATATATATAAGCAAAAATAATTTCACAGGTATGCAGTCAGTAGATGGGTAAATAAAAGAAGCACGCCAATGGGCAGTTCCTTAAGTCCCATTTTGGCTCAATATACGATGGACCAATTACTGGACATCTGTATTCCAAAATTAAATTTCAATGTACCCTTTTTAAAAAAATATGTTGATGACATCATCTGTGCAGTACCGTCTGACAGGGTTGACGAAATCGTCGAGATTTTCAACAACTACAATCCAAGAATCCAATTCACTATTGAATGTGAAACAGAACGTAGTGTTCCTTTCCTTGACACTCTGGTCATCAGAACTGATACGAATACTATCATTCTTGATTGGTACCAGAAACTTATGTCTTCTGGAAGGTATATACACTACCATTCACATCACAGCATAAAAACAAAAATCAATGTGATTTTGGGCTTAAGAAAAAGAATTGAACTTATTTCGCACCCGAGTCTTAAACTGCGCAATCTCAACAAACTTAAAGACATTTTGTTAAAAAATTCTTATCCACCACATTTCATTATGCATCTTCTGTTTAACACCAACAATACTGTTAATAGTAATGTTATTAACAACAATAACGTTGACCTTAATAACTTAGAAACTAATAGTAGTGTGATTTTTGGATCATTACCACTTATTAACAATTTAACATCTAATTTAATAAAAGTAGTCAAAAATGATAATGTCAAAATTACTACCAAGAATTCGCTTACTATCAAATCATTGTTCTCAAAAGTTAAAGATCCTGTTGTCAAAGAACAACAATCGAATATTATTTATAAAATTCCTTGCATGGATTGTGAAAAAGTTTATGTAGGGCAAACTGCTAGAACACTTAAATCACGCATAACATCTCATCGCAGTGATTGTAGATTGAAACCTAATGCGTCTGCTTTGACACTTCATGTACATGAATGTAATCATAATATTGATTATGCCAACACTGAGATTCTTGACATCGAATCCAATTTGACAAAACGACATTTCCTAGAGATGGTACATATCAATAATGATTCCAACTCTATGAACAAAAGAACAGATGTTAGTAATCTTAGTACCATATACAGTTATATTCTAAATTTCCAAGAAAGACATAATAATAATAATAACAACATAACTGATTTATCGTAGTCCTTCGCCTCATTTCTCAGGTTAAACTTTTTTACATTAACATATATAATCTACATTTGTTTTGATTGGTTGTGTTTTGAAATTTTGTTTGTTCTACTTATTTTTTATATTTCATACCTGTCAACTTTTTGGTTTTAATTGTTTTTATTTTTTGACAAAATTTTCATAAAAATGCTTTAGCAGGGTTTTTTCTGCTTTTTAGTAACTTGTTATTACTACCAACTGACTACAAAATTCTTTGACAGGGTCTTGGCACTTGCTCGTCCACGTGTGCGTTTGAACTGTTGAAATAACATTTTTGACCTTTTGGCTATTAAAAATTTGAACCATTGGAAAAATTATTTCTAAATTTTAAGAACTTTGTGAAAAAAAAAAAAATTGTACCAACATGTTTTTTGTATCGTTAAACTATTGTTTTCGATTTTTATTCATCATTGCTAAGTTTCAAGTATAACCTCAACAAGTAGTAAGTTTTGAATACTTTATACTAAATTATTTTCACTTACGATACTATTCTCATATTGTAGCGTCCTGAAGAAGGAATAAATTTAATTCCGAAAGCTTGACAGTAACTTAAAAGAGTTACTTCTTTTATTTACCCATCTACTGACTGCATACCTGTGAAATTATTTTTGCTTCCTTAACTGATCAGTCGTGATCATTTTCCAACTATATATAAATATATATATATATATATATATATATATATATATATATATATATACAGGTTGGTGGAGGTGAAATGCGAACATAGAGAACATACATGACAATCGAACTTTCATGCCAGGTATCTTGATATATTGTGTAGTAGTGTCACAAAACGAAGTCATGTGAATTTGTGTGGCAAAAAGAGTAATCATTAACAGAAATAATAATATAATCTAAAAGTGCATGTAAACTTTCTCGTACTGCTCGTACACATACATTATTATGCAAAGAAAATATTTTAATGAAAATAAACATTTCAATAATATGACATCTACTTTGACATTGACAGTACTTATTCCACGTATATCAAGATACCTACCATGATAACTCCATTGTCATATATTTCCCTATGTTCGCATTTCACCTCAACCAACCGGTATATATATATATATATATATATATATATATATATATATATATATATATATATATATATATATATATATATGTGTGTGCGTGTGCGTGTGCGCGTGCGTGTGCGTGCGCGCGTGTGCGGGTGTGCGCGCGTGTGTGTGTGTGTGTTTTAATCTTTTAATACAACATCTAAAATTACTTAGGTTAGGTTAAAACAAACCCAAACACCCGATGTGATGTGTTGCGTTCAGTAAACTTCCAACTTCCAACTATATCTTTAAGGTGCGTTCTCGTTCTCATAGCGCGCGCCTTGCGCATCACTCACTACTAATTCATTATATTCTCTCATTAAATATAAGCTCGGGATATGATTATTAATCGAAGATATTGCTCGTGAAACCGAAGCAGAACATTTCACTCGTCTTTCGGACTCGTGAAATCTACAGCTCGATTCCACTCGAGAATATCACCGATAATAATCATATCACTTGTTATATTACGTAAGAAAATAAAAATTTCAATAATATGACAGCTACTTTGACATTGACAGTACTTATTCCACGTATATCAAGATGCCTAGCATGATAACTCAATTGTCATATATTTCCCTATGTTCGCATTTCACCTCCACCAACCTGTATATATATATATATATATATATATATATATATATATATATATATATATATATATATATATATATATATACCGGGTGTATATTATATTGAAAAGTGAAACATAGGCGTTTAACATGGTAAATCAGTTTTTCCGTTTGCATTGCTTCCCTAATTATTTTAGACAAAAATGTTTCAAATAAATGTTGTTGAGCATAAAATTCTACATCCGGATCAGTAAACAAAATTTATTTTGGTTGCTTTATAATTGCAGAAATCAAATTTGAAAATACACGGAATAGCGAATTAATAGTAACAGCCATGGAATTAAAAACAGGAGATGAACAAATGCGTAACGCTTTAAACGTCAATGTCAGAATAATAGATTGTCAAAATCATTTATACGTAGGTACGAATAATTTGACGTTTAAACCGTTACGCATTTGTTCATCTCCTGTTTTTAATTCCATGGCTGTTACTATTAATTCGCTATTCCGTGTATTTTCAAATTTGATTTCTGCAGTTTATTTGAAACATTTTTGTCTAAAATAATTAGGGAAGCAATGCGAACGGAAAAACTGATTTACCATGTTAAACGCCTATGTTTCACTTTTCAATATACACCCGTATATATATATATATATATATATATATATATATATATATATATATATATATATATATATATATATATATATATATATATATATATATATATATATATATATATATATATGGAAGCAAGAGTAGTGGGTGTGACAGTCAAAAATTGGCCAAAAATTTAAAGTAGACTCTTTAGAATTTGTCAAGCTTTCGATTTATTTTAAATCTTCATCAGGACACTGTAACAATTTTGATATTATAATAAAAAAAATTTATACAAAATTTATAGTGTAATCTCAGACTTACATAGTGTTGAGGTTAGTTTAAGAAAAGCATCTGATGTATATTAGAATTTTGACAAATGTCGTCAACATTGATAAAAAAAACACATTATATTAAAAATAGAACAAATTTTGCACTAGTTTAGATCAAACAAGATAATGATGGAGTTGGTTAAAGTTGCTTATTGGCGGTTCTTAATTTTCAAATTTTATTCTAAACTGTTCCTTTTCAACCTAGTGACATTTCCTGTAACTACGTATTCTTTGTTGTTTAAATATCAAGAAAAAGTATTCTTCCAACTAAAAACGCGGCAAAAACTGGTAGCCATTACTTGACATACATTTTTCAGTGATCGAACACCTGATCACGCAGTTACCGTCCTACCATTTTTTTGTCGCAAATATTCTCAAAATTATTTTGTTTGATCTAAACTAGTGCAAAATTTATTCTATTTTTAATATAATGTGTTTTTTTATCAATGTTGACGACATTTGTCAAAATTCTAATATACCTTACATCAGATGCTTTTCTTAAACTATATAACCTCAACACTATGTAAGTCTGAGATTACACTATAAATTTTGTATAAATTTTTTTTATTATAATATCAAAATTGTTACAGTGTCCTGATGAAGATTTAAAATAAATCGAAAGCTTGATAAATTCTAAAGAGTCTACTTTAAATTTTTGGCCAATTTTTGACTGTCACACCCACTACTCATGCTTCCTTAACTAATTGCAGTCGCGATTACCTTAAAATAAATAAATAAATAAATATATATATATATATATATCTTTTATAAAATGCTACTTGCATAGCAAAGCAGCATTTTGTTTGTATTTTTAAGTGCTTATAATTATGGCTGTATGTATTTTATTTATCTTGTTGGGTAGTGTATCTTTAAAATAGAAAAAAAAACGTATCCACGAAGTATATGCGCCGTAGGCGAAATTTTTGTTTTGTTTCAAGGTGAAATGCCTTAAAATGTTATCTTCAGCGATGAAAAACATCAGATTTTACGTACTTATGTGCAGCCATAAATAAAATTTGTATGTGTCGTATGTCGTGTGAGAACAGACGTGTGAGGACAGACGGGCAGAGCTCCTACATGGCCCCTATGAATATTTCTCTGTGGGGTTTGAGCCCCAAAGTCCCTACGTAGTCGGCGCCTATGCCTACAACCTTATGTAGGTACTGGTACTGTCGGTATAGGTATGTACCTATTGGTACCTACCTACATTCAAAATGTATTTATGTTGAAATAAAAATTTAGAAAACCGTACCCGTCAAAAATCGAAACCGAAATTTTTAATTTTAATTTACCGAAACCAAAACCAATAAAAAACTTTTGAAATACCATTGTAACCGATAAACGCAACAAAATTTCATTACCGAAAAGACCGTTAACCGAAACCGGAACCTCAATTTTTTTGTTCGAGTCTCTGCTATAAATATTAATAAAAGTAATTACTTGGTATATTAACTAGTAAAAAAATTATCACTAGATTGGATGGCGGGAAGCGAAAAAGTAGTTTAATTAGCCCTCCATAGGCCTTGCTAGTCTGTCGGTCGGCCGGCCGGTGCAAGACAATCGAAGTTATTATAACGGATTTAATAAAAATAGCTCTACTTGTCTACAGCAATGCATGATTTGTGTTTATCGATTCACTAATAATTAAATGTTTGTTATACATTTTTACCTCTCGCCTAGAGAGGTATAGGGATCGTGAAAAAATTCGATGTCGAGATTTTTGTCAATAAGCACGTTTTAGCACCTTTAGAACCTATTTTGACTATTTTCACGATGATGTATGTGTGTGTGTGTGTGTGTGTGTGTGTGTGTGTGTCTGTATGTGCGCCTACTATTGTCTTTCGTTCTGATTCATTATCTCAAATTCTACTGAACATAAAATTCTAATATTTTGCAATATACATTTATATATGTTAATGAAGAGCTGATAAGATTTTGGTAAAAATCTGTCAACCGGAAATGGTATTTTCTTGAAGAATTTTAACATTTTTTGCAAAAAATATAGGAAATACTGCGATAGTTACAATTTGTCATTCGACATTTGAAAGAACAAATTATCTCTTACAATATTTATTTAACATCGTTTCTATATCTCTTACCAATAAAGGAAAATTAATTTTCAAAAATTTGTAATTTTACCTACCACGATTTGTAAAACATAATATAGGAAAAAAAATTGAAAACAAAAATGAATATGTCAATGTGACAGATGAACAGACGTATACACAATTTCTGAAATGTTTGTGGCACCATTTTAAAAGAAATGTAAATATTATTAACAACTGAACATAATGTAATAAGGTAATAATAAAGTTAAATTTTTATCTATAAAGAGCTAATTAAAGAACTAAGAACTATAAAATTATTTTCAAAAAGTTTGTAAATTTATTGCAAAATTATAATTTAAGAAAGCCTAACTAAAATCAAATTCACATAAATTACAGTGTTAAAGCGAGAGGTCGTGTGCTGGCCACAACAGATTTTTAATAATATTAACCAGAATCGTTAAAATTGTGAGGCTACTGATGAGACAAGGTGTCGCCTTAAATATAAATTGTAATTCGTAAAAAAATAATCTTTTTCAAAATTATAAAATACTAGTTCAGAGCAGATTTCTCTTATTTTTAAAGTAATTTTCTATACTTCACTGACAATTTAAAAAAATATATTAATCTTAATTTATTAACTTACCAGGTTATCTATTTTGTCTCCTCGGTTTGATCTTTCGACAGTATTAACATACAGATTTGTTAGACCTTTGGTAAATAATTTAAATACGTAACTTGCCGCAACGTAAGGAAATAATCGCCATTGCTGAAATAAATATTAAAATTATTAATAATGTAGGTATATAACAAAATAATATAAAATATTTTAAAATTAGTCAACATAAAGCTATACCTGTAGATTCATTACGATTAAATAATAAATATACTTACAAAAATGTATCCTTTTTTAAAAATAATTTTATGTATCATAGGATGTCTACTTGAAATTTGTTATTATAGGAAAAACAATGTTATTTTTTAAATTTTGCAATAGTTACTTACCTGTTCATCTATTTAGACGAAAGGTGTGTGTGTCTGTGTGTGTCAGGATGGATGTTGGAGGTACACGCACGCACGCACACACACACGCACACGCACACGCACACGCACACGCACACACACACACACACACACACACACACACACACACACACACACACACACACACACACACACACACACACACACACACACACACACACACACACACACACACACACACACACACACACACACACACACACACACACACACACACACACACACACACACACACACACACACACACAAATTCGTGCTCATCCACACGTAGACTACGTGCGTCAAGTTTGACTGCCCACATATGATTTTTATTGCGAATTTTATATACATCGTTAGTGCTGCGTTAGTGCTGCACGCCCACCATTTTTCATCGTTAGTGCTGCATAAATACACTTATTATTAACGATTTAATGTGGCAGTCTATCTTTACGTCAAGTTAGACGGCCCACATGTTTTAGAACGATTTTTACAATTTTTTCCTATAGGGTGTAGAATTTTTTTCTGACCTATAGGAAATACAATGTTAAAATTTAAATTTCGCTCTAAGTTTTTACCCATTGATTTTAGAGTAAAATTGTAAATACAAAAGATGTTCAGAATAAAAAACTGCATCGAATAAGCTTCAATTTTTTGTTCAAATCGATTTCTTTCACGAAATAAACATCAAATAAAAATTAACAATTTAGGCTAGTTTCAGACTGCCATGTAAATTTAAACAAAACAAAAATATATATTCCGTCACTCTGACAGTTGACAGATTTGAAATTGTTGTTCTAATTGATTTATTGGACCATAAGAATGATTCACTAATCAAAAAAATAAATTAATAATTATTTTATTTTCCTTCTTTTCTTCCTAAGGTGCATTTTATCGTAATTAATTGAAGTGTTTATTTTTTTAAATCATTCATTTTATTTTTCATGGCACTCTGTAAACAGCTCAAATATATCAAATTTCATTTACATTTATCTTGAGACAGGAATGTTTTATATCAATAAATAAGGGCTCGTTGGATGCATTTTTTTATTCTGAACATTTGTATTGTATTTGTATTTACAGTTTGTGTCTAAATGCAATAGGTAAAAACTTAAATTAAAATTTTAACATTGTATTTCCTATAGGTCAGAAAAAATTCTACACCCGGTATGATTCGTTAGTGTTCTGTTCCAAAACTATTTGTTATTTTTATCGATAAATTTCCAAAATCTTTAATCTAAATAACTACATACTATGACAAAGAGAAAATGTTTATCCAGTTTAAATACAGTTACATTACAATGTATTATTTTAAAGCATAAAAAAATATATTTTGTTAAAAACAATAGTGAAATTAGTTTAGCTAAACAACTAAATTGTTAAATGGAACCAATACTTCAGTAAATTTAAGAATGTTTTTTTACACAATTTTATGGAACTTCTAAAAACTGTTGACCAGACTAAATCGGCCGATAAGCTCGGCGACCGTGCCACCGATGGCTCGATTGCCGGTATCAATATGTTCGAACGTCGGACTGTAGTCGGTTTTCAAGTACCTTAAATTTTGGAAATAATTTGATCTGCTGATGTCTGAAGCACAAACGGGCACAAACGAAGTACAAACAATTGGTGTATAAACAAAATTATTTTTATAAATATTTTCAGGATAATGTAAATTTAAAGGTAAGTAAGGACACCAAAAAGAATTCCTAATAATATACATGTAAATGCTGTATTTACGTCGCCGTTTTTTATATGCGCTTTTTGAAATAACTACGAGGAAATAAACTGAATATTGTTCTTGCATCTTCAAAAATTATAGGTAATATGTTCATATTTTATATATAAAATAATTTTAAAAACGTATTCAAATAGTCTATATGGTGAAAATTAAATGTTAATGAACTATATTATAAACATATTCCTAATAAATTAACAATACATAAATATCACAACACATGGATAATGTCAAATATAAATAAAATGTTGAGACAATAATTGTAAAAAACCTTACACCCTTAATAAGAGTGAAACGGTTTTCTTCATCCTGGAGAAGACGCATGAAGCGTTGAAACCGATCGATGTAGAGAAAAATAAATTTATTATTATCTGACTGCATTCCAGTAGCGTTTTATTTTCAAATTCATCTCCACAGTCAAGTTACGTTGAAATTCATTTTCATTGTTGTTTATACAATATTAGTATATTGTATTTTTGATATCGACTTACTTTTCATTGTTACACGTTTATTTTATTTGTTGGCAGCAAATGAGACATTCTTGTCATCAACAGAACATAAAAGTTACGAGGGTGTTAAGAATTTCTCATTGGTATTATTATTATTACTATTATTATTAACACAACTTCTTATGTACTGTAATTAATAATAATAGGGTAGAATTATTAATTGTTACACGTAGTATTTAAACCTCGTGAATGCATGAGAATATAGTTGAACTTAATGTCTCATTAATTATTAAATCGTTAATAATAAGTGTACTTATTCAGCAGTAACAATGATAAATGATGAATGAGCGGCACTAACACAGCATTAACGAATCATATAGGGGAAAAATTGCAAAAATAGTTCTAAAACCTGTGGGCACTCTAACGCAGCACTAAAGAATCATGTAGAAAAAATATCAAAAATTATTTTAGAAACGTGTGGTCAGTCTAACTTGACGTCAAGATAGACTGCCACATTAAATCGTTAATAATAAATGTATTTACGCAGCACTAACGATGAAAATTGGTGGGTGCGTAGCACTAACGAATCATGTAGAAAAAATATCAAAAAGTGTTTTGGAAACATGTGGTCAGTCTAACTTGACGTCAAGATAGAGTGCCACATTAAATCGTTAATAATAAGTGAATTTATGCAGCACTAACGATGAAAAATAGTGGGCATGCAGCACTAACGATGTATATAAAGTTCGCAATAAAAATCATATGTGGTCAGTCCAACTTGACACACGTCTAAAAACTCACTACCCGATTTTTAGCATGATTCCAATACCTTCCTTTACAGTTATGGCGGAAGGTAAAAATTATGAAATTGTAGAGCATAAAAAAATTCCTTATAAAAAAGGTCCTTATCGATTTTCATGTAAGTGGTACAGTTTTCGAGAAAAACGAGAAAATGTATATACAAAGCTAATTAAATCAAGCTATAATTTTGTCTCATGGCACAAAAAGGGTTGTTACTTTTTAACGGATAAAGAAAACGACATTCGATGTCACAGACATTTTTCTATTAAAATAATTTTTTTTAAACTTTAAATGACCATAATTTTAAAAAAACAGAAATTTTAGTAATTTTAAAATTTCTTGTGTTTAAGTCAACTCTAATTTCTAAACGGATAAAGATATCAACTTCCAGCATTGAATTTACATTAATTTTTTTATAAGCCCCTTGATTAAATCAAAATTTAATTATTTTCTCCAAGTGAAAATTGCACAATTTCAAAATTATAACCCGGCAGTGGTCGCTAGGACAAGTGTAACCCGAGTGGTCGAGCGTGAGCATTTTGCTCACGCAATAAGAAATTGTAAATTTTGATTAAAATATATCTAATTGAAAATGTTTCAATGTTTAATTTCAATTATTAATATGATTTTAAAGGTTTGTCATTAATAAAAGTTGTAAAATATTTACTGAAAATATCTTGTTTTATTAATAAGAATTTTTTAAATAATAAGACATGCGTCCTTCTTATGAAACTGGTCATAAATGACAAACCATCAATTTTTCTTTAACCATTACTAATACGTTGAAATAAAATCTTTTGTTTATTCAATAATGCACAATAGTTTTCGTTCTGAACACTAACCCGCACCTTACTCTGCTTTTCACTCACTTCACCGGCAAACTAACAAGTACAAATGGTTTAGTCCTTTTTAGTCTCCTCGTGATACCGTCGTTGCCCAGTAGCTTGATTGCTTTGATGCTGATGGAGCCTGGCCTCGTGTTTTGTTGCGAAACGTTGTTTTTCGCTAGCCACTGCAAATCTCGATGTATGTCCGAGTTACGCTCGTACCATCTGGCATTTACAATATCTCGTAGTACCTTATTTTCAATGCGCTGCACTCTATTTATGTGTTCCTGTTTAGCACAGCCCCATATTTCTATGTCATAAGTCCACATCGGTTTAAGAATCTGTTTATATACTAGCAGTTTAGTTTGTATTGGTAGACTAGATTTCCTTCCAATCAGCCAATACAATTTTCTGTGTTTTATTCTCAACTCTTCATTTTTTTTTTCAGTGTTTGCTTTCCATTTAAGTTTCTCTTATAATGTCATACCCACATAATTAACAGTATTCGAGTAAGGAATGACTTTGTCATTAACTTTTAGTATTGGTTGGTTAGCTATCTTTCGATAAGTAAAGTTGATATGCAATTAATTCGCTTCATTTAACTTAATTTTCCATGTTTTCATCCAGTCTGCGATTTTATTTGTTGCTTCTTGCAATTTTACCATGGTCTCTTCTATGCTATTACCTACTGCTAGTATGGCTGTATCGTCTGCAAATGTCGCTATAGTTACATCGTTTTCAATAATAATTGGAAGTCCACATGTTTATAATAAATAAAGAACTAGTCCAAGAACACTACCTTGCGGTACACCAGCTTTTATATCTAATAGATTCGTATATGAGTCATCTTGTTTCACTCTAAAAGTTCTACTGGTTACATATGATTCAATTAGATCAACATAGATTTTGGGTAGTAAATTGCTCAGCTTGTAAATAAGTACTTTATCAAATGCTTGTGATACATCAAGAAATACTGCTGAGCTATTTTTTTCCTCCAGGGTTTTTTCTATGATGTCAGTCATCCTGTGTATTTGATCTATGGTAGAGTGTTTCTCTCTGAATCCAAACTGGTAATCCGGTATAATTTTACTCTCCGATTATTGGTTTAAGTTTTTTTAGGAAAAGTTTTGCAAACAACTTTGTTGATACTATCGTTTTATTTCAATTTCTGGCAGTTTATACAATGTATTACACAAGAAAACAAATATTTATAGGTTAAACATGTGCTGACAACTCGAATCTCTACTCTGCTCTTCTTGGCGCGAACGGGCTCATGTCACGCCTGTGGTGGGGGCACTGCGCTGTGCTTTCACGGGCTGGCAACAGATGTCGCACAAACATACTCCCCCGCGTTGAAATCTCTGATTTCAACATCAGCATCTTTCTTTGGAAGGGGATGAAGGTGGATCGTGGAACGTATGACTTCGTCGCCCTTCATGTATATCGTGGCCACTCGCTTCCTCCCATCAGCTCCTGGGTGCAGTTTCACGACTCGAGCAAGAGGCCAATGTTGTGGTGTAATATTGCTGTCCTGAATAAGGACCAGATCGCCCTCCTTGACCTGAGAAGCGCTGTCATTTTGCCACTTGTAAGTAGCCTGCAGGTTGGACAGGTAGTCACGTACCCAGCGTTTCCAAAATTGTTGGGCACGCAGTTGGAGTTGTTCGTAAATCCTTAACAACTCAATTTAACATTTAGCAAATCAGTTTATGGAACTGACATCAATGGAGCACCGATCAAAAAATGTCCAGGCGTGTGCTGTAAGGTCTTTTGGGTCGTCAGAAAGAGGATATAACGGACGTGAATTTAGGATTGCCTCCACCTGACATAATAAAGTGGTCAAATGTTCTATTGTTAAGACATTATCTTAAACAACCTTCTTTAGATGTGTTTTCATCGATTACACAGCGGCTTCATGCAAACCACCAAAGTGGGGTGCTCTTGGTGGCATGAATTTCCAAGAAACATTATTTTCAGAAAGAAAATTAGTTACTGAGTTATCTTTTGAATAGGTCAACACCAGCTTATGAGCGTCACGCAATTCCTTGTTGGCTGCAATAAAAGTTTTCGCGTTGTCCGAGTAAATCTGTTTCGGTAACCCACGTCTAGCAACAAATCTCTAGGCAATTTAGAAAATTTGGTGTTGTCAGATCTGACACTACTTCCAAGTGAATTGCTTTACTCACGAAGCATACAAATACGCAAACGTATGATTTAACAATTTTCTTGTTTCGGAATTTAGATTCTTTCGTTAAAAATGGTCCAGCCATGTCTAACGAAGTGTATAAAAATGGACGCGTTGGTGTGATACGAGACTTTGGCAAATCTGCCATTTTCAGACTGACATGCCTCGGCGAATATTTATAACAAATTACGCAAGAACGTAATTCCCTTTTTACGGCGTTTTTTCTATCTATTGGCCAGTATTTCTCGCGTATAGCTGAAAGTGTGGCTTGCAAGCCGGCATGGAAATGTGTATTATGATAGTGGTTTATTTTTAAAGTAGTTAGTTTGTGATTTTTTGGAAGTATAATTTGATGTTTATTATCAAAATTTAGTGTGCTTTGATGTATTCTACCGCCAACACGGAGAATTCCGCTGTCATCTAAAAAGGGGGTCAAACACAATAGTCTACTAGTCTTTGGAATGTTCCTTTTACATTTTAATTTTTCTATTTCATTTGAAAACACTTGTTGTGCAAGTCGAATTAACGTGTTCATTGCGTTATTAATTTCATCCGCATTTAAAGGACCGAATGTCCGTAATTCTTTCTTTTTTATTAACGAATTATGTTTAAACCGTAACAAATACGCAGTTACGTGTTGCAATTTTTTTAACGAAGAATATCTGTCGAATAGATTTATGTAGCTTATTGAAAGTAAACTTGTTTTGACTTTCTTAACTTCTAACTCTTCGTTTTGGTTTAAAGTTACAGTTATAGGCCAGGTAGTTACTGGATCATATAAGAACTTTGGCCCTATCCACCATATCGAACTGTTTAACTTTGAAATGTTAATGCCGCGAGATACTACGTCTGCTGGATTGCTTTCACTATTAACGTGATGCCAATTTTGTACATCAGAAATGGTTTGCCACGAAAGTTTTCCATTTGCCTGGCTCAGCATTGAGCCAATTTAGAACGATTGTAGAATCCGTAAAATAAAATAATTTTGATATTGGTAGCTCTATAATGTTTGTAATACATTAACTAATTTAGCTAATAACAGTGCTCCTGATAATTCTAAGCGCGGTATTATTATTTTCTTTATCGGAGCAACTCGCGATTTTGAGCACAATAGTGAAACCTTCACACTACCATCGTGGCCTGTACTTCTAATATAAACTGCTGCATCGTATGCTGCCTCACTACTGTCACAAAATCCGCAAATCTCTATTTCGATTGGATTGTTATTTAACACCTTACGCGGAACTTCTACTTCGTGCAATAATTTTATCTCTTCGTTTAGTTGTAGCCATTGAGACTTTACGTCATGTGGAACCGGGTCGTCCCAATCAACTTTAGAAAGACAGAGATTTTGAATTAAAATCTTGGCGCGTACAACAATTGGACCTAGAAGTCCGAGCGGATCGAAAATTTTAGAAATTGTTGACAAAATAATTCGTTTTGTGACGACCGATTCGTCCATTTTTGTTCCCGTTACAAATTTTAATTTATCGCTGTCAGAGACCCAAATTACACCAAATGTCCTATTATCGCTTTTGTCCCTGACTAAATGTTTGTCCCGCTGTTCTGATTGTTCGCAATCATTTATTACTTCTAATGAGTTACTTGCCCATTTCCGTAAATTAAAACAACCATTTTGTAAAATGGTTGTCAGTTCATTTTTAATTCGTATCGCATCTTCGAAGTTATCACAGCCGGTTATTATTATTAACATATGTGTCGTTAATGATTGCGTTTGCTGCTTCCGGAAATTTATCTTTAAATTGTAATGCAATGTCCTTCAGACACCGAGTCGTTAAAAATGTAGCTGGGGCTGTACCATAAGTCACAGTTAGTAACTTATAAACATTTAAATTTTGTGTTGGTTCGTCGCGCCAAATTATTTTTTGATAATTTGTGTCAGCTTCGGAGATTAAAACTTGTCGAAACATCTTTTCTATATCGGCCGTTAGTACAACGTTATGTTTTCTAAACCGTATCAGAATTGAAAATAAGTCCCCTTGAATTGTAGGACCAGAGTATAATGCGTTATTTAGAGAATATCCGGTGGTACTTGAAGCTGACGCGTCAAAAACAATACGTAGTTTTGTTGTCGAACTTGTTTCCTTTGCTACCGCGTGATGAGGTATATAGTATTCTGTATTTGTTGTAGTTACTGTTTCTATTAATTTCGGTTCTATTTCTGTAATTTTTTCATATGACCAAGACTTTCGTATTCGCGCATAAATTTTACATATTCGTGTTTTAATTTAGCATCCCGTGACAATCGTTTCTCTATGTTTGAGAATCTAGACACCGCCTGACTTAGACTTTCCCCAATCTTCGATTTGTTCTCATTAAACGGAAGTGTAACTATATATCGTCCGTTGCTATCTCGCGTAGTAGTTTTAACGAACTGTTCTTCGACTAACTTGTCTTCTGAGTTAGTAATTTCTGCATCTGGACAGTCATCTAACTTCCAGAAGTGTTGCAATTCATGATTTAAATCGTTATTTTGTAATGACAAATTGCAGACAACGTTTTCGTTACGCGTGTTATCTAATCGTCCGGTTACTAACCACCCTAATTTTGTTTCTCGCAGGACTGGCTTATTTTTACCTAGCTCAATTTTTCCGTTCAGAATCAGATCATAAAATATTTCTGCGCCGATTAATAAATCTATCTCACTAGAAATATTGTATGTCGGGTCTGCCAACTTAATGTCAGTCGGAAATTTTAAACCTTTTGTGTTAAGGGTTATAATTGGTATTTTTTCAGTTATTCGATCGATAACTAAGAATTTTAAAAGTGATTCAAAACTATTGTGAAGTGAAGCCATAGTTGCTTCCGTAAATTTGGAAACTTGTGAAACAGTACCGTTAAGTCCAAGAATTTGAATGTTGTGTTTTCTGTCCTGATTTCTTAAACCGATCGTTTTCGACAACTTCGTAGTTATATAATTACTGTCGCTGTCTATTAAAGCACGTGCTTTTACTGCTTGCCCGTTCGAATTTTTAACGTATACGATTGCTGTCGATAGAAATATATGACTATGTATGTTTAACGAATGTTGCGATATTGTTTTTTCTTGCGACTAGTCGGTTCTATTCATTTCCGCTTTGTTTGATTCCGTATTACTATTGTTAGTAATATGAAGGAGTGTATGATGCCGCTTGAAACAATTTCGCGTTGATCTGCATTGTTGCACTGCATGACCTAATACTAGACAATTAGTACAAGCCCGTTTGTCCTTTGCGCACTGACGTCGCTCATCCGGTGTTTTATTTAAAAACTCCTGAAAAATTGTGTGAATTTGTTTGCAAACGATGCAATTAGAATTTTGTGAAGAAAAGTTAGTTACCGTCTTTGATTTGGCCTTTTCTGTTGTGTTTATTACTCGCGTATTTTGTCCTGTCGTATGGTTATTTGAAATAGTTTCTAATACCTGACACCTATCTTTCAGAAACTTAAGCAATTTATCTAATTTAGGTAATTCAGGACCCGATGATGAAACTTCCCATAATTCTGTTGTTATCTAATTTGTTTGATAATAAATATATTAATACTGTGTCCCATTCATTTAAGGGTAGTTTTAGCGCTTCTAGAGCTCGAAAATGACGTAAGAATTTATGAAATAACTGTCTCAATGACGTCGCGTTTTCTCGAGTAATAGATTCTAGTTCGAATAATGCACGCATATGAGAATTTACTATTATTTTTTAATTCTCGAACCGTTCTTTTAAAAGTTCAAACGCTACTGTATAATTGTCTCCACGAACTTCTAACGTATAACCGAATAACGTCGGTCGCTGCGCCTTTTAATGATAAGGTTAAGTACATAAATTTCTGTACATTAGATAATGCTGCGTTGTGATTAACTAATGTGTTAAATGAGTCTCTGAACTGATACCAATTTCCGTATGTGCCATCGAATTCTGGCAAGTTTATTACCGGTAATCGAACTCCGTTTACCTCTGCCATGTTGTTGTTTTCCGTACTGTGTATGCTTGTATTGTTATTGTTAGTGTTTGACTCTACACGCACATTGCTTGCAGCATCACGTTCAGCTAATAATTGTTTTGCATTTGCAATAGCTTTATAGTAAGAATCTTCAAAGGTACCACGCTCTGTATCGCTATCTTGGTCAGAAACTATACCCAGGCATTCAATCTGCAATTGCACTTTCTCAAAGTCGTCGAGAAGTTTACAATGACTATCTAATCGTGATTGCAATTCAATAGAAGTAGCCGTGTTACCAAATTTTGTAATATAATTTGTAAACCTCGTTACGCTTCCTTTTATTGTTGATCGTTTACGTACAAGTGCGAGAAGCTCATCGCTGTTATCATCGTTCTCTGGCATTTTGAATGTTTTATTAAAACGTAATAGTTATTTAACAACTTTACCATGCAAGTAAGATCGTGTAAAATGGGAAAGAATAAAAGGAAAACACTCACGTAGGCCTATGTGTTCATCTGGGTTGTCTCCACTCGTTCTTTGTTCGTTTCTTCCGTTTCGTTCTTCTTTTTTCCTCGTTTTTCGTTCGTCTTTTGCTTCGTTTTTCGTTCACCTTCAATTTCGTTCCTATCTACTTCTTTTCTGTCACCGATTCGTCTTGTGTGGTCTGCCAAAACGTCGTAATTCGCTGGTTTGTTGTATTTGTTTACTATTTGGTCTAATAAACAAATCCGGCTCGAAGGAGCAGATTTTATGTTGATACTATCGTTTTATTTCAATTTCTGGCAGTTTATACAATGTATTACACAAGAAAACAAATATTTATAGGTTAAACATGTGCTGACAACTCGAATCTCTACTCTGCTCTTCTTGGCGCGAACGGGCTCATGTCACGTCTGTGGTGGGGGCACTGCGCTGTGCTTTCACGGGCTGGCAACCAGGGTTGGCACGTTTAAAACATTTCGTTTTAAACAAATGTTTAAAACTTGTTTAAAACAAAGCAAGTTTTTAAAGCACGTTTTAAACATGTTTAAAACACGTTTTAAACATATATTTGAAACACGTTTTAAACATTTTTAATACTTTATCTACGTAACAAAACAAAGTTCATATTGCTAATAATAGTATACCTATAACATATACTGTTTCTCACTATTGTTGTCACCCATAACCATAATAATAAGTATAGGTAGGGGAATCCCCAGCATATTTATCGCCATAGTGCGTAACGATGCATATTTCAGAACTCCTTGCTGATTAAAACATTGTTTTTTGTGTGTTTAAAACATGTTTTTTTTAAATCAGTAAAAAACACGTTTTAAACAAAAAAACAGTTTTAAACAAAAAAAACAGTTTTTTTTGTTTAAAATAAAAAAAAACATGTTTTTTGCCAACCCTGCTGGCAACAGATGTTGCACAAACAAACTTCGATATTATTGGCAACAGGGATATTGGCCTATAGGAAGTTACGGTATTTGTTAGTTTCCCAGGTTTTGGTAGCATTATAATTTCAGCTACTTTCCATATACTTAGCCTGAAAGTAGCATTAATTAGGTACGTTAACATGACTATGCCTTTCTTTGGCAGTTCTTTGAGTATATCTCCTGTTATCAAATCAAAAACAGGTGACTTTTTTGCATTAATGTTTACTTTGATTTCATTGGCAAACCCAATCTTAATATATTTGTCGATTTCTTCTTTTTTTAATAGTAATATGTCAGACTGCATATCGTTAGGTTTAAATGTTTTTACTTCCTTGTACGAAGTAAGGAAGTATTGTAATCGCGAAAAATTTCGGTTCTCAGATTTTGACGGAAATATCCGTTTTGACCTTTTCTGAATCCATTATGACTAGTTTCGACGTGACGTCTGTACGTACGTACGTACGTACGTACGGACGTATGTGTGTCGCATAACTCAAATACGGTTAGACGTAGAAAGTTGAAATTTTGTATTTAGGACTGTTATAGCATCTAGTTGTGCACCTCCTATTTTTGGTTTCAGTCTACAAACCGGAAGTAGTACTTTTTAAAAATATTTCGATAAATATTTAATTTTAGACAATTTTTTTTATTTTAAATGAAAGATTATGTGATTATTACCTACAATCGGTATTTTATAAATATTTTTGTATCTGCTATCATTTAAAAATAATTAAAGTATATATTTATAATTTATAGTATTTCGGTATCTTGTAGTCCATGATCGATTAACATTTGTTACTACGTAAAATTTAAATGATTATGACATGACAGTGACAATAGTAAAATATGCTTTATATCTTCTTCTGCAGTTTAAATCAAATGACTAAAATATATTTGTGAGTATACTAGTATAATAAGTTAAAAGAATTTTTAATATTATTTTACATTTTAGTTATTAAGAAAAGTATGAACACACAAGGCGTACAGGGAAGTCATGTGGTGTCCACGTCAGATTTTTTCTAAATGTTTGGCGAAAATTTCTGCTTTTTGGTTGCTTTTCTTGCCCATGATCCTTTCTCATCCCTAATTGGGGGGATTTGGGTGGTCGGTCGTTTTAGTCTTTTGGTTCTGTGATGATTGAGACCTTTATTTGGCTTTAAATAACACAATTCACGTACATAAATAATTACCAACAACTGATATTGACACAATAATTAGTTAACTATGATCAATAATTATAACATTCGCCCCTTCCTTCTTTTTAACTTGTAAGAAAGACGACGTATTCTGGTTGATCTTCGTAAAGACTCTGTCTCGGATTCTGTAGTTGGAGTTCCATTATCGATACCAGTTTCTGTAGCAAGTTGTTCTTCTTCAATTTTATTTGTTCCACATGAGGCTAATTTACGAATTGACACTGTTGTTTCTTCTCCATTGGGAAGACGGACGTAAGCATACTCTGGATTAGCTTCAACAAGTTGTATTTCATGTACGAGAGGTTCATATTTACTAGCTCGAACAGATCTTTTTATCAATATAGGTCCAGGAGATGATAACCATGTTGGTAATGAAATTCCATTGGACGATTTACATTGATGATTAAACATACGCTCATGAGGAGTTAAATTCGTATTGAACGTATTGAGTGCATGGCGTCTTGTAAAACAACTTCCCATTTGCTAGACAACAACAATCTGGAGAATCAGTAGAACAGTATGTTCAAGTATTACAGCTACTTAGTAAAGACTGCAATTTCAAAGCAGTATCTGCAGATCAAAATAGGGATGATTTTATTCGGGATTCATTTATAAGTGGATTATCATCATCACATATACGTCAAAGATTACTTGAAAATTCTACTTTACTTTTAAAAGAAGTTATTAACCAAGCTCGTTCTTTGGAAATGGCCCAAAAACAGTCTGAATCATGACTAATAACTCTGTCATTAATGCTGTTTATAAGGAAGATAAAGAAATTCAAAATGTCAGTTCATCGGTGTCTGCTGCTACTTCTAAACTAAAATGCTATTTATGTACGTGAATTGTGTTATTTAAATTGTGATGATTGAGACCTTTATTTGGCTTTAAATAACACAATTCACGTACATAAATAATTACAAACAACTGATTATATTTCGAGCCTCGTTCTCGTAATTACAACTATGTAGTAACGCTTGCCGGTACGATTATGTCACAATGTTTAGTAAAAACAAAAACGTAATCTATTACGTCCCCCTAGATTCCTCTGTCTCCGATCTCCGTAATAATAGTTAATCATTATCATTACGCTTTCTTGTGCGGTTGTGGTCACATCGGCTCCGATTAATTAAATGTTATAAAGTTAGTGTACAGTGTTCTGCAATTATTTAAGAAGATTGGAAAAAGAAAGAGATAGGATAGAGACTCGCGGATGAGGAAAAATGGAAACTCGAAAGGAAAATAGCGCAGTCCTCGGCAAATTCAAATTCTTCTTCCTCAGAGGAAATTTTAGAAAATGAACAAGGTAATTTATTACCGATGGTGGTCTTGATTTTTGAACATTGTTTTTCAATAATGTTTATCACATTATCACTGTACAAAATATTACTTATAGTAGATTATTGCCTTTATTACAAGTCCGAAAGTTTTTTATACACTTATAACTATAACAATTAAATTGAGGGTGATGCGGTTTTTGCATGTTTTTGTTTTTATAATATTGGATCGGTATATTTCTTAGAGGGGCCAGAACCTTTATAAGTACTTCGAAGTCTTAGTTAACAGTGTTTTATTTGACTTCTTAATTAGCAGTACGAGTTCACACAAGAGGTGAAACATCTGCGTTACATAACTGAAATTCACGCAAGTAGTGAAGCAGTTACTTAATGAATCTTATCGATTTCAGTTTTATAAGGATTAAAACATTATGCATATTACTCATCCCAAAAGTAAAATTATTTATAACAGTTAGCAGCTAGATTAATTTAACACGAGAGATTAAACAGTCTGTTTTAATTAACTTCATAATTAGCAGTACGAGTTCACACAAGAGGTAAAATATCTGCAATTACATAACTTAATTCGGATTTTAGCAGCTAGACTTAACACGAGAGGTTAAATAGTCTGTTTTATTTTACTTCTTATTTAGCAGAACGAATTCACAGAAGAGGTGAAACATCTGCAATTATATAACTTAATTCGGATCTTAGCAGCTAGATTTAACACGAGAGGTTAAACAGTCTGTTTTATTTGACTTCTTAATTAGCAGTTCACACAAGAGGTGAAAGATCTGCAAATACATAACTTAATTCGGATTTTAGCAACCGAAATTCACGCAGGTAGTGAAGCAGTTACATAAATGGATCTTATTGATTTTTTTAAAAATATTTATTTACCAGACCAACAAAAATATAAATGTTATACATGGTATTGTTGAATATGTATATATATATATATATATATATATATATATATATATATATATATATATATATATATATATATATATATATATATATACAGTTACATTGCATGGCATTAGTGGAGGCGATGGGTTACATCCTCCTGTGGCAGTGTTTGTGATGTCTGTGGCTGTATTGGGTTCTTCAGTGTAATTGTAGCTATTGGGTTTTTGTGTTTCTCAGTTTTTAATTACTACTGTTTGTTGATTCTTCTTCAGATGATAGCAGTAGATCTTGCGGTAGTCTTTTCCTAAGTCTAGTGTTTTCGCTTCTTTTGCCTAGTTGATAATGCTGTGCGCCTGAGCACTTGTTAATGTAGTTTAGGAATTTCTTTGTGGTTTTTTTGATGTGTTCTTCTATGGTGTTGGGGGAGTTTCTAATGTACCATGGAGCATTTAGTATTTTGTTTTGCAGTGTTTGTATTTTATTAATGAGCGTTTTTGCGGCAGTGCCCCAGATTGGGCAGGCGTATGTTACTACGGGCCTTATTATGGAATACGATAATTATGGCATGTTTCCAGGTGGTTGGGAAATAATTTTTATTTAAACAGGAGTTTAAGATAGTAGATAGGAAGGCGAGCCCTTTTTTTGGTAGATTTTTTAATATTAGGTTAGTAATTTGGTCGTGCCCAGGAGCTTTCCTATTGTGTAATTTGTTTATGATTCGTTTTAATTCTCTGGGTGATGTGAATTCGATTTGTTTATTTGTGTTTTTATTTTTATCTGATATTGGTGTGTTTGTTTCGTTTGTATTGTTTTCTGTCGGTGCTGGTAGGGAGAAGACTTCTTCGAGATGTTTTGCGAATACTTCGCATTTTTCAGTATCTGTTGTAAATGTAGCATTGTCTCTGTGTATGACCGGGATTATTGTTGGTTTTTTCAGTATGCGTTTGGTTGCTTGCCATAGGGTATTATTATTATCTTGCTAAATATTGTTGGTATGAGTTGATTCTGTAAATATGTAGTTCTTGATTAACTTTGTGTGTCAAGCGATTTAATTCTGTTTTTGTGGTTCGATCTCAGGTGTTTTACCATTTTCGTCGTAGTTTGTGCTTTTGTTTTATTAATTTCGAGATATAGTCTGGTGTTGTATTATAAAGTATTTTCTTTTTGGTATTTGGTATCTACGCATTTAGTGTTGCTTCTTGTAGTGTAGTGGTGAATTGATTTATTACAATATCGATATCTTCATTAGGTAGTGTGCAATGCAGGTGGTGGAGTAAGTGTAGATTTTAGGTTTTGTTGGAAGGTGTTCCAGTCTATATTTCTTAAAGTTGTAGATGGAGTAATTGAGTTATGCTGGTGAGTGTCATTTAGTGTTATCATACTCGGTATGTGATCTGAGTCTAGTTCGTGGAGTATTGTTTGTTTGATTATTTGGGAGTTTATATGTTTGTATAGCATTATGTCTAATATATCCGGACGGTGATCTGGTCTGTAAGGGAAGTGTGTGGGTTCGGTTGGAGCGAGGATATTTATTTCTGAGTGGTTTGTGAGAATATTTAATAGTTTGTTGCCGTTGGGGTTTGTTGTTAGTCATTCCCATTCTTTGTGTTTACAATTTAGATCGCCTAAGAGTATGGTTGGTGATCTTATCTCGAAAAGCGATGTGATATCTTCGTTAATTAGGCGTTTATTTGGGCGATGATATGCAGCCATTATGTTTATATTTTTGTTATCCTGTAGATTTATGTTTATAGCAAAAACTTCTAAGTTAGTTGTTTGTGGAAGAGGTATTTCGTGGTATTTTAGGGATTTTTTAATTAAGATTGCTACTCCTCCCGACGTACATTAGTGTATCCTGGTATACTAAATTTTTGTGTTCCTATTAAATGCGTTTCTGTGATACATGCTATGTCTATGTTGTGACGCTTTAGGAAGTCTATGTAAGTTGCTCGTTTTTCCCTAAGACCATCTGCGTTCCAGTTGACTAATTTGATATTCTGAAATATGTTTGTATTATCCATAAATTTAGTTAAATAGGGATGTGAAAAGTGTTGTCAAGAATGATTTGATTTGTTCAGTGTAAGGTTTGATAATTTCGATGATTTTCAAGAGGAAGTAGGATAAGGGATTTTCATTAGTCTGTTTATTTTGATTTTCGGTTGCTGTTGCGTATGATTGGGATGTTTGGCGGGAGGTTGAGGGTTTTGGATGATTTTGTGCTGTATTTTGTTGTGTCGAAAAGTTTGGTTGATTGTTTTTGTTTACGCGATTTTTTATGTTTTGGTATGTTTCACATCCTTTCCAGTTAGCGGGATGGTCTTTGAGGCAGTTTGCGCATTTCGGTTTTTCTTTGCGGTTTTTGGTACATTTTGACCAATGATGCTTTTCACCGCATTTGTTGCATCTAGGGTCTAGCCTGCAGAAATTTTGTGTGTGGCCGTAGTTTTGACAGTTATTGCATTGTGGTATATCATTTGATTTTCGTCTCGGTTCCACAGTAACAATTGCATGCATAATGTGACGTAAGTTGTATATTTCCATTGCGTTATCATTCTTTATTAGATCTACGGCACAGAGTGGGGTTGGATCTTTTTTTTGTTAAGCAATCTAACTACTTTCATTATTGAGTAATTTTTAATTAGTTCTTCTTTGATTTCTTCTTCTGTTAGTGATATTGGTACGTTCCTTATTACTACTGACATCCTATTGTTGTTTGGTGAACTAAATGTGAAGAATTTTATGTTATGGGAGTCATAGTACGTCACTAGTGTTCTATAATCTGTGCTTGTGGTTACATTTATTTTAATTGAGTTATTTCCTAATTGTTTTATAGTATATTTATTTGTTAATAATATTTTTAGGTCATTAGTGATAGCTTTAACCTTCCTACTACCGTGTGATTTGACAACTTCGACGTACCATGTGGGGTAATTTTGTACCCCACCTTATTTTTAAATATTTGGGGAGAAAAACATTACAGTTTTGTTCCTTAACATCAAAGAGGCTTAAATACGAAAAATTGACTTGATTGATAAAGTATTACAACAATTAAAAGGAAAATTATTTTAAAATTTTGAGAAAATACAGTTTTTATGATGTAAATTATAAAGCTTTATTGATTTTAATCTTCGCAAGTATTACAGCATATATTATGTTTTACTATGCTCTAAACATATTAGTGAACCACATGTATCACATTTATTCCTTGTCTACCTATCATTTCGTCGAGGACAAAGAACACAAGGCCCCGATTTGCTTGCTGTTTGCGGTCGCTGATTTTTCTTCAGATCTGGAACTATTATTGTCATTTTGTTGTTGTGTTATGTGCTTTTGTATCATGGGATTTTCGTTATATCTTCGAATTATTATATTATCCCTTATTAGTTTTTATCCTAAAGTTAGTTGTCGATAACGTGTCCGGAAATAACCATTGGCCAACGATACCTTTGTCTACGGTGGTAGCAAGTAAACAATAAATACAAGAAATATCACCAAACAATGACTACAATCACATCAATGATTGTTGTAATCAAGAAAAGTCAAGTAACAAATCTTAATACACGAAATACCATGTGGGGTAATTTTGTACCCCTGCTGCATTTTGTTGTATAAAATCGATAAAAATAAAAAATCTTGAACAATAATGTCAATAATACATTCTCACATACCTAAACTTTGAACAACTAGACGGAATTAAACACATTCACACAAATAAAAAAGTTATGGTGCTAAATGTAAAAAAAGACCGGATTGGGGTACAGAATTACCCCACTCGGTAGTAGGAAGGTTAAAGTCGTTTACTTCCTGTATATAAATTGGTGGTATTTTTTGTTTATTATTTTCATCTGAGGTGTTTTGGTCACTTAGCTCATTTGTTAGTTGTTCAAATCTATTTTTGGTAGGAATTATACATTGGTATTTATTAAGTTTGTTTGATATTTGTGATGATGCTCCTCTTTTTTGGGGGGTTAAGAATCCTTCACTGTCACCATCAGAGTTTTCCTGTGTTGGTTTATTTCACTTTGTGCTGTTGTGCTTAGTGATGTTGTTTGTGCTGTTGTATTTGGTAGTGTTGTGTTTGGTGGTATTGCTAATTACGCTATTGCGTTTGGAGGTGTTGCCATTATGTTAGCTAGTTGCTGTTGTGATAATAAATTTCTTTTTATTTTAATAATATGCCGTGAAGGGTCCCCCATAGGGGAGGGCCCTGGTGTTTAATGTTTTTAGTACTTTTCACCAGTAACACTTAATTTACTTATTCAGTATAAAAAGTTTATTTTCACTTGATTAGTCCGTTGTCGACGAGAGCGCGCGAGAAGAAGATAGACACGACTGTTCGCTGTGGTTGCTCAGGGTCAACTGTTTATTGATTTAAATTTTATAAAAATTAAAACATTATGCATATTACTTATCCTAAAAGTAAATATTTTCAAACTTCTTAAAAGAAGAAAAATATGCAATTAGTCATTCGAGAAGTAAATTACTAGTCTTGTCAGACTAATTAGCATCGGAGATTCTCGTATCTCCGAAATAATTACCCATCAACAAATTCGAAATCGAACCACTCTTCATGCAACAAACACACAAGAGTTCCTAGTTAAAAGAACTGCGAATTTACTGGTATCCAATTTCAAAAATCGAAGAAGTGGTAAATCTGCATCCAGATGTTGAAAAACAATAGAATAAATGGATCAGAACAGAGGTCGGAAAGTAGACTAAAAAATTATAACTTAACAAAATACGCGTCTAGCGAAGTTTCCTCCTTTACCACACCAAAATGAACCACGAAATAAAAGCCGTTTTGCCAGAGTAGTCTCAAAAGAGACAATCTTTTTCTGGACTCGCAGAACCAGTTAGGCACTGCAATAACTGTAATTGGAAAAACTCGATCCAATATTTTGTCACAGGAGGAGTGGGTAATTATTTATAACTGGAAACGCTCAACACCTCAGGGCTACACAGGCGCAGATGGGCGTTCGAGGTGCGACAGCATAGGCCCAAAAACCGAGTTGTAGTTTCGAAGACTCACAACCGAGCTGCAGCAATACAAACAAGGTTCAGGCCTTCAACGAAAACGCAGGTCACCTGTAAACATGCAGTCTCAACGACAACACAGCAATATTAATTCCAGAGGTAAGTGCTGGTCGTCTTAAAGTTTCTAACAAATATGGAAATCGTTTACAAAGGATACCTTTGTAGTTGAGCTGCATTAAGGGTTACGAATTGCCCTTCTCTAGTCAGCCAAAGCAAAAATTTGTGCCAAAGGTAACTAAAAATAACTCAACACAGTTACATATTGCTATACAGAATTCAATAAATTATTTTCACCAACTGTTTGAAAATGGAGGACATCAGAAAAGCGACTAAATTACTAAGTCCCGGTTCATTTAGGTGCCCACTGGATCTAAAGGATGTATATATTTTTTTAATTTTCCAGTAGCTAAAAGTAGCAGCAAATATTGAGTTTTTCTTACAATAACAAATTGTATCAGTTCACTGGTTTGCCGTTGGACTTTGTACAAGTCCTTTCATTTTACAAAAATTATAAGGATAGTAGTACATAGCTTAAGATAGCAAGGAGTTATATAACTTTTATTTGGATGATTTTTTGTGTTTCGTCAATTCATTTGAACATTGTTTATCTAATTTGCGAAAGATTATTGATTGTTTACAATACCACGGGTTGTACTAAATTTTTGAAAAAAGTAGTTCAACACCTAGTACTAAATATAATATTTAGGGTTATTATAAACTCTAGTAGGTAATTACTTGTTGGAATTACCAGAACATAAGAAAATTATGTTAATTAACAAAACAAAATCTTTGTTGGAAAAGAAATTAATTTCAATCAGTTCTTTCGTACAACTTGCTTTACACAAAAGCAGTTGGAGACAGATAAAAACATAGCTCTGTCTAAAAGTAAGGGCGATTTGGATAAAATTATGTTTTTACCCGATAAATTAAACACAATATTTAAATGGTCGATAAATAATTTAAGTTCTAAAAATCCCATAAGACGTTTCAAATTCGATTTGAATTTAATTTTTTTTTATTCCTGATACTTCGAAGCATGGTTCGGATATATTTTGTGCAGGTCAAACTGCACAGGGTTTTTGGAATTGTGCTTAAAGAAAAGAACATATTATAAACTATTTGTATTTACTGGCAGTTTTATAGGCCTTCGCTGATTTGCAAAAGTTAAAGTAAATTGCGAAAGCTTGTTGAGAATAGACAATACAACAGCGATCTAATATGTTAATAAAATGAGTGGAGCGCAACTTAACAAATTACATAATTTAGCAAAATTGTGCGAACAGAAAAATATTTGGCTTTACGCCTCGTATATACCATCCAAAAGAAAATAAATGTTAAATGTGAAAAGTTCTGTTCATGGCATAGAGATCCTTATTGTGTAATTGTTGATGCACTCACTATATCATGGAAAAACCTATATAATTATGCGTTTCCATCGTTTGCTATGATTTTAAAGGTCTTACATAAAATTATAGAAGATTAAGCAGAGGGAATTTTAGTAGTACCTATATTGGTAAGCTCAGCCCTGGTTTCCTATTTTCGTGAGTTTAAAAGATAAACCATTAGTTTATCACTCTGCTAATACATTATTGTTATCCCCTTGCAGAACATAAGTTCACCCACTTGCAACCAATCTATCCTTAATAGCAGGAAGATTGTGCGGGAAGCGTTCGAAACCGAAACCCTAAATTATTCGCCAGCCACTGTTGATATTTTAATATCATCTTTATCGGGCGCAATGCTAAAACAATATCACGGGGTTTTTATAAACTGAAAAATTTTCTGTGATATTCACGGATATGAGTTGTTTAAGACGACAGAAAATAACTTATTAGATATTTTAGTATTTCAATTTATACAAGGTGCGGCTTACGGCGCTCTCAATTCAGCACGGTCGGCAATTGCCTGTATTCGGGGAGCCTATCTGGCTCTCGTTCTGGCCTTTCTACAAATAGCACTTTTATAAAGAGATTTTTTAAGGGAATATTCAGATTGAAACCAATATTTCCTAAATTCAGTAAAATATGGGATACCAATATCGTAGGTATTAGGCAAATTAGCAACTGAAAGTCATTTAGATAAATTATCATTAAAAAATCTAACAATAAGATTAAATACCTTATTTGCACTAGTTTCAGCGCATAGTGTCCAAATTTTAGCAGAAATTGACATAAATAATATTCATCAAACACAGACCGGCATTGAAATTGAGATAACTCCTTTCATTAAAATCTCAGGACCAAGCCAAAACCAAATAATTTTCTTAGAAAAACCTAATTTGTGTGTGGCTAGTACGACTCCTTTATTTAGAGAAAACCAAATTAGCGCGGCATACCAATAAATGGTTTTATTTCCTGGAATAAACCACATACAGCTGTATGTGCACAAACTTTTTCTAGATGGATTAAAGAAGTTTCAGATGAACGTGGAATTAATATAAAGCAGGTATCAGTGCATAATACAAGACATGCGTCAACATTAGCAGGGTGTAAGAGGAATTAGTTTGGATGTAAGTAATAAGGAACACAGCTGGCTGGTCGAGGAATTTGCAGATAATGCAAAGTGTTATAATAGACAAGAGTGTCTAATTGTAATAAAGAAAATTTTGGGTTAACAATCCTAAATGGATAACTGTAACAATGCTTGTTTGTTATTAAGTATGTGGTTGGTTTTAGGGCAAAATATAGCAATAAAATTTCAGCTTTTTCATAAATCTAAACATCTACAAATTACGAGAACGAGACTCGAAATATAATTGAAGATTAAACGAACTTACCTGTAAGTGAAGTTCAATCGAAATTATATGAGAGCCTCGTTCGAAGTAATTATTACAACCTCCCACCCATTTCCCAACCCCATAGGAAAATAGCAGAAATTTTCTTTCAGCTCTAAACGAAATGATTAACTATTATCACGGAGATCGGAGACAGAGGAATCTAGGGGGACGTAACAGATTACGTTTTTGTTTTTACTAAACATTGTGACATAATCGTACCGGCAAGCGTTACTACATAGTTGTAATTACTTCGAACGAGGCTCTCATATAATTTCGATTGAACTTCACTTGCAGGTAAGTGCGTTTAATCTTCAATTATTGACTTTTTAGAAAACAATGATTAGTTACCCAACTATGATCAATAATTATAACATTTTGCTTTCCACAGAGAACATTCTGTCTTAATTATTAAGCGATTCTTCTTTTAATTTTATTATCTTTCTTTTAAGCTGTTGGGTGAGCCTATTAAATACTGTTTTGTCTCTCGGATGACGTGTTTGCTGCCATTTTTTTCTTGCTTTTCTCTTCTAAGCTATTTATACTCGTATTTCAAGGGGATAGTTTTTGCTAACTTTTTTATTTGCACAATCTCTTGTGTTATTTCATGCAGCCTGCTGTATGTTCTTCATAAAATTGGTAGCTTTATTGGTTTAATTCTTGAGTCGTTTTTATTCTTACATTAAGGTTTATTTTGGAGTTAAGCTCTGTTCTGAAGCTTTCCCAGTCTGTTGTTTTATTTGACAGTGTTGGGTTTGTACCTCTTTTAATAAGTTTCGCTTAAGGATATAATTACCGGGGTGTAATCAGAACTTAAATCTTCACTTTTATTTTCAATCTCGACAAAGCTGGATGAAATTCTTTTTGAGATAAAAAAAGTCCAGTAGGTCTGGAACTTTATTTATATCACCTGCTGAATGGTAATTACATCCACATTCTGTGAGGGCCTCACGTAAGTTTCTTCCTTTTGTTTTAGTGTTTTTGGAGCCCCAGTCCAAGTGTTTGCCGCTGTAGTCTCCTAATATAAATCTGTTACCAAGGTGACTTATTATATCTTTATATTTTTCTTTTTTGTTGTTATGCCGTTGTGACAAATAGATTGCTCCTACTGTGAGATGTTATCGAACTGTTTTGATTGTGATTACTAGAGACCGGATTTGTAAGCATTTTGCTTACGATTAATATTAAAAGCATCAAGAGAAATTTGTGAAATGTCCACGAATTGTGTAAAATGTGAAAATTTGGCACAAAGTTTTTTATGCTTATTTTGCTTTTTTCCGATTTTTGTGCTTATTTTAAAATTTCAAGCTTATTTTCAGCTATTGTACTTATTTTAAGCTTATTTTTAAGTTTTGTGTTTATTTTGAGCTATTGTTAGCGATTATTTTTTTTAGTTATCGCAGAAACTTTCATGCTTTTTTAGTATTTTTTAACTTTTTTTTGTTTTTCATTTTAATGCTTTTTTGAATACATTTTCGTGCTTTTTAAGCACTTTTTTCCTATTTTTAATGCATTTTTGGATACATTTTTTACATTTTTTTTTTCGTATTTTTGATGCTTTTTTTGATACATTTTCGCACTTTTTTAAGCGCTTTTTTTCGCATTTTTCATGCTTTTTTTCCGGTCTCTAGTGATTACTGTTAGCTGCACTTCAGGACTGTGTAAAGTATGTCCAAAAATATATCGTTATAGCTTTGACTTACTAAGCTTGCGGAATGCCGCACACAGCAGGGAGTAGCACTACCCGTCGGTAGGGGTAGGATTAGAAAAATTTGAAATTCGCAAATCTTAGTTTCAAATTATTAGGTATGTAATGAGTTCCGAAAATCAAATCAGATCTTTGATCTTTCCCACAAATAACGAAAAAACAA
>OX384030.1:40681089-40683589 GCA_947534325.1 Agonum fuliginosum | reverse complement strand
TTTTTGGATTTTTTTTATATCTTGACAACAGCTCAAGAATTTAGTAATATTTGGTAATTTGAACAATAGTTATTTGTATAACTAGGCAAAAAATATTAGTTTTGCTGCCGCGGCTAGAGTTTCATAGACGATAGGCGCAGCCGAGGCTATGAATCTAGCTTAGGGAGCAAATCTGTATTTTCTGCAATGTTAAACACATTATTTTTCCGCGATTGTTATTAATTAATATTAATTTAATGATTATTTTAAATATATTGATAGGTATCGCAATCAAATTATGTTGCTATGCGTATGTAGACAGTTGCTATGAAAAAACAAAATAGGTTAGGTAGGTATGTTGATGAATTTTATAAATGTCAAATTTGTTGATTCACCATAGTAACAATTACTTTTGCTGCCTAGGCTTTTTTTATTATTTTTTCTGCCTAGGCAGCAAAAGTAACACTTTGCTGACTGTCAGCTGTCAAAAAACAGCACTTTTAATGTCAATCGCCGAAAAATAAATTTAATTTAATAATTTATTTAAAAATCTCCAACCGTGCATAAAGTTGTGAATGTTCCACGGACATAACTTGCTTTTGCTCTTCGTCCTCGTCTAACATTCGGGATCAAAATCACGTCTTACGCCATAAAAGCTTCTTTCCGCCCCTAATTATAAATAACAATTATAACACTAACAACGTTGAACTCGTATAAACATTTTAATTATTTTTTTGGATGATGTATAATTGACAGTAGAGTAGATTGACAAGTAAATGTGCCAAAATAATAGCTCATTTTTACTACTTAATATAACAACGTCGAAATGTGCATACTTTTGTACTTATTTTAATTTAAATTTTTTTGATTATTTTTAAACAACTTCATCTTTATATCCGAGTAACTTATTTCCCCAATAGTAGTAGTACCTATGACATAGGGCATGATAATAAAAAAATTTTGTATTTTTTAAGGTTGATGATTTGTGATTTGAATTTCAGTTTCGTATTAAACTGAATAAATTTATTTATTTAAGAACAATAACTAACTTTTTATTATTACTACCTGATGTTATTTATGCTATTGTTGTTGTTCTGATCATATGCCTAGCACTTGCAAACATGTGGCATTTTCTCCCAAATTTATATTTTTGTGATGGGAACGCTTAGTTTGACCGAACCGTAGTTCTGCCGACCCGTAGTTTTACCTAAAAATATTATGCCAGCTCGTAGTTTCACCTACCCGTATTATCACCGACCCGTAGTTTCGCCGACCTGTAGTTTCACCAACCTGTAGTTTCACCAAATTAAAGTAAGTCCGAATGATATTTAGCCAAACCGTAGTTTCACCGACCTGTTGCTTCACCGACCTTTAGTCTCACCGTATTGAAGTAATCCCGAACGAGATTTAGACAAACCGTAGTTTCACCGACCCGTAGTTTTGCCGAATGAAAGTAAGTCCGAACGAGATTTAGCCAAACCGTAGCTTCGCCGACCCGTAGTTTCACCTACCCGTAGTTTCGCCGAATCGAATTTAGCCGAAGCGCTGAATGCTGGCGACATCTGTTAAATATAATTGGGATTTTGTTCTCAATATAGATTCCCGTTCGTAGGCACTAGAACCCGATTTTAGTAGTATCACGGTGCAATTTGTCTGTATTTGTGTGCGTGTTATGATTTTTTCGTCCATGATAACTCAAGAAATATCAAACATTTCATTACAAAATTTTATATTTTCTTAAAAATAGCTCAAAAAATAGAACAATTTTAGTAGCAGATTTGTGAAAACGGCTTTAGCAAACAATGTATTATATGACAAAAATTAATATTAATATTTGAGCGTGAACATAATATCAAGTCGCACAACGTTAAATATTAATATTAAGAATATAAAATATAATAAAATAACATGTTCTTATACCGAGTGCTTTTTGAGTAAATGTGAACATTTAATAAAAAATATGTCATGCACTAGTTTGTTTAATATCAACGTATAACCATCATATAACGTATATTTTTCAAATACGAGAAGAAAATATACTCATTTAAGGTATAGGTATGAAAGCTTTTTAGAAAACTGCTATTAAAATTTTTAACAATAGCTCTAAAATTAAAGGAATTATATATAATAGCTTTTTTATGGAAACCAGTTTAAATATTGATATCACTTTCTGATGAAAATGTATTAAGGGCACGGTAAAATGTATGTATTTTAAAACTTCTTAATTTACTCAAAAACTGTTAAAGATATAAATGTGCGAAACATTTTGAAATAAAGATAAAAGTGTGTAAATGAACTTGACAGTATTTTTTTTTCGATATTTTATTTTCATAATTGAAGAAATAAATAAAAACTAAAAGTATCCGAAACGGCCATTTTCAAACTCAATTTTCTCTTATTTAAAAAACGTTTTATGTACAAATTTTATCGTTAGATCCTGAAGATGAACATGTAGATTGATATTATTTAAAGCTCGATGATTAATTTTATCTAGTTTGTCTTAAAATTATGAAGTTTTGGT